>CANYLF010046016.1:0-11651 GCA_948193215.1 Bocquillonia castaneifolia
GTGGGAATTCTCCCGTTCCCTGGTCAAAGACTTGGTTGGATGCGGGATCTACTCCACGAGGAGCGGTACGGACGTAGATGATATCATCACGACCTCTCTTTTCGTACCGCTAGGGATGCTTAACGCCACTTCGCCAACTGGCGTTACCTGCGCTTTCGTGTCTCTCAGTGTGGTCAGCACTGGGTGTTTCCGAGCAGCGAAGCTTACACCCATTCGCATTAGTTCATCCTAAGTTCCTTACCCTTATGCACGAATTTTGGAATAAGCCATCTTCCTATCAAGGTTAAGGAGTCAACTGAGCATCTCAGCGGCGGGATTGAATACCCGGATCAAATCAGAGTTCACGCCGCCCGCCCTGAACAAATAGGAAGCGTGGGCCACAGGTCGCACATAAGCCGCCGGGTCGCACGACAGAAGAACACCCAACATACAGATGCACACTCCTCCATGTGAAATATTCATCTTCATTGGAGCTTTTTGGTAGTAGTCGTGACCAACAGCCATCAGCTGTCGGCTCGTTGGTAAGGCGAGAGCTTCAAGCCCGATTTCAGGTGGCACACCCCCCACACAAGCACCGCCTGACGAAGGGGGGACAGGGAAAGCTACAGGCCCAAAACCAAAGACCCTTCTTTGGGGGTGCCCGGAGCACCTCATCTTGTCATTTCGTCGTTGCTCATTCCCGTTAGGCCGAAGTTTTGGGCCTTTCCTTCTCCGCGCCCGCTCACGCTTCGCTGACCTATCGCGTGGTAAAGAGAAGAAAGTACGAAAGAATAGTAAACAGAGCACACCGCAGAAAGATTCTAAATATGAGAAGTCCCCCTTGGATTCGAGAAGAAGAAAATGAAGAACGGGAACGAAACGAAATAAGGCCTTTCTAGCTCTAGTTTCGGGTGAGCTTCTCCCTATTATGTCTGGTAATAGAATAGGGCGGCTTGCTCTGACCAAGACTCCACTTTTTGCTCCGTCCATAGAGCGTATGAATTTCCTGGAATGTAGATAGACCAAAAGAGGGAATGAAGAGATAGGAATAGGAATTATAGTACCATTGGAAGAAGGGGCACCTATGGGAACATCTCTACTGATAAAATTTTTCAATAATACGGGTGCTGCCGTGCCACGAAGCACGACCATGGAAGTAATGAAAAAGAAAAAGTTATGTAGTTGGACCATCTGCTCTATCCGTTCGAGTTTCGCTTCTTTATATATAGTAAAAGTACACTGAAAAAAAAAGTGTTCGCAACGCATACCGAAAGGATACCAATGAAGCCGACCATTAATGACTAGTTCGAACACCAGGAGCGGTCTGTCTGATCAAATAAGGGATCAGACCGCTCTTAGAAAGATAAAACAAAAGAAAACTCTTATCCCAGCTCCAACTACTTCTTCGTAAGTGAGGTGAGGGTCGATGTAATTGAGGGTTTGAATAGGGGTCGCCCTTTTTTGGTTGAAGCAGCCACGACTTTGGTCGTAGTCAGTTCAAATACATAAACCCAGTCCACTTGCAGCCATGTTGATCAAAATGACTAAGTTTCATGACTTGACCAGTCACTCGCCCTCGTATTAGAATCTCACCTTGTGGTCGACATTCCATTCCCCTTAGTCGTAGGTGCTCGTTCTATTTTGATTTGAATGGGCCAGGTCTCCCGAACGATCATAGTACGGCCGCTCATCTAATCTAATATCAAATAAATCGGTAGATCTCACTTCCCTTCCCCCATACCATATAGCCGGAAGGGATAGCGTATCTACAGAAGAGAGAGTAACTTTACCCTTAATTTTGTTTAAACAAAGCTCGAATGCCTTTACGCTATAGGCTGTGTTAAGCATGCTTCTTTGACAAAAAACAAACTCTTTTTCCATGACAACAGTCGCGACGATAATATAAAGGGCGGGGCAGTAAGCTCTCTATCAACAACAGGGGGCTTTTCTCCTTTGTCAACTCCGCGGGTTATCTGCTTGGTCTCATTTGGGCCGATGTGCAGGGTCAGGGCATCACAAACCATTGCAATGGAACTGAACTCTTTCAGATTTGATGATCTCGAGTGGGCGTACTTTCACTTTCAAAGAGTGGTTAGGACTTAGCCTTCGACTGTTGCCAACTCGGGGGTTGAACCCAATATGCCATCGGCCTTGACTTTCTCGCTTTCAACAGCCAGCTAAAACTGGCGAAAAGTTACTTTTCTTCTGCCTAGCTCTCTGAAAATGAAAACAAGGCTCGGCATGTGTTTTTCATATGAACTTTTGAGATTCATTTCTTCCAATTCGCTGCTTTCCTCAATGAATTGTGCCATGGATGGCATTGGTGGAAGCTTGCAGGCTCTCCTTTGTTTGACACATAAAGACTTGTTTGAAGATAGGAGAATGTTTAGGAGTTAGCTAGGGAAAGACGAGAATCAGCTTAACGTAGACTCTTAAGAAAAGGAAAGCAGAAGATGCTGCGATAGCAGGACAGGACTCTTTTTCCCTAGATGAAAAAGTGATAGAAGTTGTATCCTATACAGAACTCCGCGGCAGAAGTTTTATCATCTACAGCATCTGATTCCGGTGAGGCTACAAGCCTATCTTCGACTTTCGTTGTTCTTTCTTCTTGCTGTAAAGTGCCATTTCCGCTCCCCAACGACTCCGGAAGTAATTTGATAGGCGTCAGGCTGATGCTGTTTTTGCATTTCAGTTAAGGAACCCTGTGCATAAAGGGCATGCCTTTTTGATGACACGCAGGCGACTTTTTAAAATGGGTTACAAGAATCCAATTCTACTGCTTCATCCTTTACTTTAGGAGGTTTCATTTCACAAAGGCTGATGATGTGCCTTTGGATGTTCGGATGGAACAACACAGCAAGGTTATTTTCAAAAATGGCCTCTATATAGCCTATGATAATGATGATCTGATGAGCCATGCTGTGATAACAAAGATTTTGACACCCTAATTCTTTTTTTTTCATTTATCTAAAATGAGTCTATTTGCTGTGGAATGGGTGTTCATGGATTTGTTTTCAAACAGGTTCTAGAAGATGGAGATGGAGTTCTTGACCCTGAGACTACCATTGTTGCCATATTCCCATCACCTATGCATTATGCAGGTCCAACTGAAGTACAGTGGCACGCCAAGGCACGGATAAATGAAATGCAGGTACTAAATTTTACATAGTATGTCGTGATCCTGCTAGTATGGGTCAACCAACAGAGAAGAGAGATTTAGATGACCCTGATCATGGAAAGAAGGTGCTAAGCATGGCTCCTGGCCTGGAAAAGTTCAATATTTACCCATTTAGGGTCATAGCTTCTTGCCTCGACTGTCGAAGCTCTTTTTCTCCTCTCTATATTTGTCTCTCCTGATTATCTTGCTTATAATTTATTATGGCAAAAAAAATAAAAATTCTTACTCCATCTTCTATTCCGATTATAGTACATTAATTACTCTACAAGATATTCCAGACTTGCACAAACACCAACAAAAACAATGGTGTTATTTAAATTTTCATACTCGACTCAAGCAAGATGGGAATGTTCCTTCTGTTTAGCAAGAAATTAGATCCCGACTGACTTAGCTTGAAGCATGGCTTGCCGTTTCGGGACTCTCTTCTACTCTTGGGAACATTGAGACATCGACTTTCAAGCATCTCGTAGTGGAGCGGTACTGCCATCAAATGTTCCAACATTGACAAAAGGACTGCGGAACATGGGTTCCCACCAACAGAGAGAGGGATAAACTTCAACTAGCGCCCCTATAGATCAAAGCCGAAAACGAGTCTCCTTCTTGGGGAAAGCCCCACTTTTCGTTCCCAGGGAAGTCAAGATAGTGAACTTGACTGGCCTTCCTCGTTAGAGGAATTTTTTAACTATTTTTCTATCAAGCCCCTCCTAGGAAAATCCTGCTTTGAAGAAAAGAAGCGAACAACTACCTTGCTTTCAGGTCTCCCGGGTCCCCCGTCAGACTGGTATTCTACTCCTTGCTATAAAACTACCCGGCTATTCCTGTAAGTGCTTAACCCCTACACACGAAACCGTCCATTTAGCTATCAATCTGCTATATCCGAAGATGAAGCGCCCACATAACCCGGGGGGGCAAAGACGACTGACTTTCTCAATCCGTCACGGTTAGCTCAAACCCCGCTTTTCTCATTACGATACCACTCTCGATGCTATCCCTCACATCACGGACGGTGATCAAATCTCGCTAGCCGTATGACTGCCCGAGCTGCCATGCCTTGGTTGTCGGAACACTATCATCCTGGACACCTACTCGAAGAGTAGCTATTCTAACAGCAGTCGTTTATGCGTAGAGTTAGCCGGTTGATACCCGATATTGGTATACTATTTATTTAAATAAGGAAATTCCCAGGTTCTTTCACTCCAAGACTAGTTTCCGCCAAAAACTTCTTCTTCTTAATCTAAAACGGATCCATCAACTCAAAAAGAAAAGAGCATTTACCCTTGCGCTGGGTCTTTCTCGCCTTTCGCTACCTATTGTATTGAGTTCCCTTCCCACTGAACTACCTTGGGAAAATAAGAACTGAAGCCCTATTCACAGCTTTTTCAATCTATCTAAGCTACTACGTCAATTTGTGCAATAGTAATGCTTTTCTCGATTCTCCGATGTCGGGGTTCGGGTAATCAAAGTCTCTTTCCTACAAAGAGGACTGCTACCGTAACTGCTATAAAAGGGAAGAAAGCCCCTAGCGTTACATAGACTTCTGTATGCTCTTAGCTTAGCGCGCTCTAGCCTGATGCTCTTAGCCCACCTACCTTCTTTCGGCTTACCGAGCTCGAGTACAAAAAGCCTACATTCATTCTCTTTGCCAGTTCAGTGCACTTTAGCTCGATTCCGTTTCAACAACCACTCTGTTCCAACCCACTGCTCAGCCCCCTCCAAACAAACTATGGCATCAAGGTCGGAAACCCCCAAGCCTCAACCGATCTACTGATAAGGTAAGGAGAAAGACAGCTGAATAAGGAGGTCTATCCTTTAATATATAGACGGGCTAGAGTAAACGCCAAGCGCTGGCCCATTAGTGGGTTCAATTCCTGCTTGCCTTTCATTTTCAATTGATAGATGTTGATTCTTTGGCCCTATTTCCTAATGCTCGTCTACCTCCAAAATTCAGAATGCCTGAGATGGATAAGTTCGATGGAACTGGTTGTCCTAAAACCCACCTCAAAATGTATGTTGGTGCTATGAAACCCTTAGGATAGACCTAGAGCAAACAAAACCCTTCTTTCACTCACATCCGGTACCGTGGAGCAGTACCTATGGAAAGGATCAAGACCATAGGGGAAGGGAGCTAATCATTATACGGCGACACTTTTCGAACAGATCTTCATTCCGGGATAATCACTACTCGACGAGACAAGGCCAATTGAAAGAGCCCTGGGAGTCCCGGGAAGATAGAGACAAGACAAGGCACATCCTCACTCAGATCGAATTACTAAGATTGCGGTTCATTTAGCTACCGTTTTAGTGTAGCTCGGGCTTTGTACAATAAAAATTATTCCAATGTTTTAGTCTCGGTGAGCAAGAGAGTGCCCTCATCCAATTGTTCACTGAGATCTAACGCGCTCCATTAGATTCCAATCGGTAGACCACGTCTCCAGAAGATCTTACCATTCCCATCGACTACTTGGAACACTTTTTCCTTCAACATCAAGATAAGGAGAAAGGTCTCGCAGTTCAGTCAGTGAAAGTGATCAGTATAGAAGGCACACAAAAGGGAAGGGATAGCGAAGCTGTACCCATGGCGAAGTTTTACCGCTTTCACGGATTCGAGTCAGGATTGTGTGGTGATGGAAGAGGACGAAAAAAAACTCATTTCTGCCCGACTAGAAAAAATATAGACGATTACAAGGAACGTAGCAACTTGTATGAAAGAGAAGCGGCCCTTCTTTCTTTCGCTTGGGACTCGCCTGAAGCGTCTCATATCAACTAACAATATCTATTGTTGATTCGCATACGAAAGATTGGAATGACCAGATAAGAGCCCAAAGCACTACTTACTAAATGGGTGTCAAACAGGAATGAAATGGGATGACTGATTGATGGATACGTGGTAATATTCCACTCCTGAACGACTTGGTACTCCCTCTTTCTCTATGGATCGAGCATATGAGGTGCCACTCTACCGCACCAATGCGCTCACTCCTGGGAAAAGCATGCCATGAATGACTCTTACCCTCGGCTTACTGAACTACAGGGGTTTCTCAAACTAAAACGGGTGTGAACTCCTCTAGCCAAGTCAAGCTTTTGCAGCTCTATATCAAATTCCTACTGCTAAGCCCACCTTCAAGCTAGTCGAACTAGAGCCTGCCTGACGAGGTCCCACTGCTTCACCAAAATCTCTTCTTTCCTAGTGATTCATATTCCACTTTGTCTGCTATTCCCTGTTGGCATAAGGACTGCCTATGGTTAGCTCTTCAACTCGGCTTGCTTCTCAATCTGACGTTTCGCTACACTCTCTTACATAGAAGAGAAGACCAAGACCGATTAAAAGGGAAAAAAGCTAATTGACTATGAACCTGATCTCACCGATGACTAAGCCACCGGGATCGTTGAGGCCCCATGAAGACGGCTCTCCTTCACTGGGAAGACGCGGTACTCATTAGCGAGCGTCTGGTGACCAACGATTCCAGATTCTCCTGCCTTTCTGCCATAGTCTACACTTGTCCGCCCAAATGGTCGACTGGGTCACTCGATCCTTGAGTCTTTCCTTAGCAACAGCCGTCGCAGACAGCGCTCCACTGCTATCGTCAAGCTTGGACATGGTGCAAGAAGAAAGAGAATTAGCAGAAATCGAAAGGGATTTACCCCCTTCAAGCAGTTCATAGGCAGACTTAGTTGTGAACAAACCATTCTTTGAAAGATCCCAAGTTACACGATCACATTGGCTAAGTGGAGAAGGCAGGTTTAACTGCAATCTTTAAGCACACTGAGTCTGATAATAGGTCTTTAAACTCGTCCCAATTCCAAGCACCATGCCCATCAAGGCCACACATTTCTGTCTATCACCCAAAGCTTTTTCAACCCTCACTATCAACCCATATCAAAAAGCACACCGTGTGAAGAAACAGATTCGGACAGAGCTATACCGAGTACTATAGATGCAAGGAATGTAAAAGCCACCTTTTGATTCAACAAACCCAGTGGATCAAATGATACATTCCCCTTTAACAAATCAATTGCAGCCCTATTAAGTGGTTCTCCACACTCGCACGGGCTAGGAAGATGATGAGTACTGCATATCTTATTATAAACCGTGTCTTTAAAGACTTGAATAATTAATGGGAGATCCGGGGAAGTCAGAACTGCTGGCTTATGTAACAATGGCAGCGGCGCAGTAAACCACCAGACTGAAAATCCTATCATTAAACAGAAAACTAAAACAAAGCGGGTATCCCTACAGTAGGAATAAATGATAGCCTCCTGAAGGCCAAAGGATTGAACTCGTCCTTTGCGTGGGGCTTCAGCTATTCTGTTTATATCAGAAAGGCCCGGCAACCTATCTGGAGAGCGCATTAAGGGTCTTCTTCCTGAACCTATTTGGAAGGGAAGTAGACTCTGATCTGCCCGTTGGGGTACCCAGGGTAAAAACGAACAATAAACCGACCAGTCATTCCCTTCCTTGTTGTACTTAACAATCCTTGTATCGGGCGGTACTTGATTCATCTCTCTTTTCAACTTTTGTTTGAAAGACGGATGATCAACAAGATCGCGCAGTTCATCGCGTTCTAAATAAACCCTAAGTAGTGACTTATCGGACCTTTCATTACACCGCTTCAGTTTGATCCATGCTGGTATCCCACTGACTGCTGCTTGAATTCAACGCGCTTCTTTGAAGCTCATTATCTCTAGCTTCAGGGACCTTCCTTATTACAGGAAAGCCAGAGGTCAGTTTGAAGAACATATTTATCATATCCTATATCTTAAACCTGTTATTTCAGGATTTCTTACCCGGATATACAAAAGGTATATCACTTGATTTTCTCTATAATAGTCGATCTAGTGTTCATTATTATAGTCTATTTGATCTTTGTCATATTTTATATCGAGAACATAAAGACCTAAAGCGAAAGCTAATAATAAATTTTACATCCACATTGCTATGTTTAAGGGTTCCCGCTTGTGAGGGTATTCATGAACCTTCTTCTAAATGTTCTAGGTGACTTTCGTTGCCCGATAATTGAATCATTTCCCGAGTTGTGCTCTCCAAGACTTCCAACTTACTTAAGACAAGTATTTGAGAAGAATCAGGAACATAGTCCCACCAAAGACTACACGCTATATAGAGTACAGGGAGAAAAGTCTTAAATGACTTATATACCAAAAAAGCACGCTTTTCTTCCATTGTCCAAGTCAAGGTCGATGTAATTGATTTACATAATCCAAGTAAAGGAGGGGTTTGACCAATGTTTGCTTTAAGAAAAGAAGGAGAAGCTTTCTTCCTCGGATTGATGTGGGGCTGGAATGGTATCGACAGAGCGAGGGGCAAAGATTGATAAGGAGATGTTCTCAGATGCTTTTAGAACCCTCCAATAAATAGAAATTGGAATAGAGAGAGCGAGTCAGTCTAAATAGATGTCTTAGTTGGGAGAGAAAGAAAGACAGAAGAATAAACCTTATGGTACTCCCCTAGGAAAGACAGGGAATTCATCTTCTAGTGCCTTTCTTATTTGATTTTACTGGGAACAAGAAATAGATAACAAGAAAGATATAGGGTGAGGCGCGGAGGTTCCGTTACAAGCTTGATTTCGAGGGAGCCCTTAGTTCAAGGGTAAGAACTTAGCTTAGCTCACAACTTTCGGGTACAGGTTGAGTAGAGACAAGCTCGACGATAGGGATCGGAGCAACTGGCAATGCTGCTAAGTATGAGGTTAGAAGGTGCTCGAGGAAATGGAATCCAACGCTTTCGACTATTGAGACTATTGAATAGGCTGCGAGAAAGAGATAGGATCGGAGTCTTAGGACCAGATTGGTACTTCTTTATCTTGTTCACTTCAGGAGAGGAGGTTACTGCGGAAAGGGAATCCGGTAATGAGGTGCGGAGCGGGAAGTTTCCACACCATCCGCCGAAGATAGGTATACGTCTAGCTATGCGATAGGCGTAGTTAACGTACACGTCTAGTTTTATACAAAGTACTCATTTCGCATATCCGCTGTTCTCGGAATTAGTAGAATCATACTACTCTACCCGGGTGAAGTTATCCTACTGGGTAAGAAGACAATCTCACGTCGAAGGATGTAATAAAGCAGCCCACTTCGGAGTCGCTCACAGGAGAAGCACTGACCTTCTCTTTTCTCTTATCCTTCTCGAGTTCGAGAAGATTAACTAAAGGCGAGCTTCGGTCCTGAAAACGGCGATGAGTTCCAATGTTAGTTCAACGGTTAGATGCGTCTGCCCCTTTTCCTTTCTGGCCCCTTTCTAGCTTCTCATTGCGGCTCTTTTCAAAGTCTAGCATCTTCCGCTCCTAGTCATCCCACCAACTCCGGATATAAAATTTGTTTTGAATTGAGCTAGTTACACTAGACCTCGGACCACTAGCAAGTACATTACCAAGCCTTACTCACAGGGACCCCATTTAAATATGATCAAAAAGGAAGAGAGAGCCATGGAAGAGAATAACTTAGACTGAAAACGTGATTGATTGGCTTTGTGTCTTAGCATTGCAGGACGTGAATCTTTCGAAAGCCTCATATCTCCTAGTAGAAGCCTTATCCCTGCCTCGGCTCTTACAGATCTGTTCATTCCCTGCCTCCGAGTACAACCTTGAATGAAAAGCGGATTGGTCCAATGCTTCCGTCATATGACGATCTTGGTATTCTACCGATTCCCGGCCGTCTGGCTTGCTTTGGATGCTTTCTAGCAGTTTAAGAATCAGTAATCAGATGGTATCGAGAGGGTAAATCTTTTTTAGAGTCCCAGGCTGAAACCGGATATTAAATATCTCTTTCTTAAGGTTAGTTCCACTTTCCAGTACCTTCGCCCCTCAAGATCAAGTTACAGCAACAAGCTAGAGATCCGGACAGGATAGAGCCTGTTACATCTGTGTATATCCTATTTTACCCTATTGTAAATATACCTTCTATTGGATAGTAGGAGTTCTTTCCGGGAGTTCGCTTTCTTCTCCTTACCTTCCACCAGCCAAGAAAGTTGAAGTTGGAAGTAATCAGGAAGAGGATTCTTTGTATATGCCTACATGACCTGCCACCCGATCGTGGGAAGATGGAAATCCAAATAAGAGTCGCCTTGCCGAGAAAATGCTATTGGATACCATATGTGTCGAGATGAAGTTAGGGTCTCCTCTCACTTCCGCTGACGCCCTTAACGCCATTCATTTTTGCATCGACGAGCAAAGGATTCATTCTTACTAAATCTCTGGATTATGAAAAAAGAGGGAGCTTTAGCTCTATATGTGGATCGACACTTCAGGGACATAAAGGATTCCCTCTATAAAAGGAGGAATCCCTTTTCACTGCAACAGTGGTTGAGGAATGGACCAAAGTGAAAGCTAGGCGGGCAATGAATGTAGAGCTGATCTCCGCCTACTAAGCTTCTCAATTGCATCGACCCTCTTTCGCCTCCACTACGTAGCAGGGCGGATATATGTAATACGTATGACTTTTCAAATCCAAAGTCGTGGTTATCAAACTCTTCATCGAAGTCAAAGTGATCACACTCGGATAGCATTTACCGTGAAAGGGCTAAGACTTTAGGAGGGGCTTACCCCAGCTACAAGGAAAACTACCAACTCGAACTTCCACTGTATTCCTTGCAGGCTAAGAGAGAAGGCTGCTAACTGAACTGAAAAAAAAAGCCATTCTTGCAAGGACCGCTTATTCCTATATTATTCCTAATAGACCGCTAATGCCGCGTCTAATCTCACGAAATCTAATTTTTAAGAATCCCCATCCGAACTCGCATTCTAATGTGCTAGCGACCCCTCCCAAGGAAGAAGGTAAAGGCAGCAGCTCGGGAAGCTTCTTTCGTGCGTGTTCCTACTGAGTTCGAGTTCAGGTGAAAGACCTGCCTGCACAAACAATTGAATAGTAGCTGCTCGATCCGCCAATCCACTGTCTGTGTAAGAAAGAAGACAATAGGTGTCAATTACATCGAACCTCTGTGTCCCATTCATCATTGTCTCATGCTCTCGGGCCTTTCTGTCTCATCTGTATCTTCTTCCTCTCCTGAGCTGGGATGCACCTTCTTTTTCTATTGATTTAATTCCTTCATTGAATGTGTAGTAAGAATGGCTTGTGCAAGAATAATAGGAAAGATTGGAACTTCGCCCTAGATTCAGTATCTGGTATGAGATGAGTGTATGGTGATATACACATTTCCAAAGAGAGAATAGAGGACTAGGACTGAAAGAAGTTTTTGGAGGCTAAGCTAAAGAGCTGCTACAATAACATTAGCGCTTCCGGGCACGCTTGCCTATCACTTCTGCTTCCTTCAATCCTACTCTACTTCTCTTTCTTTCATGCTACGGCTGCTTCTTTCATCCTGATGAGCTACCCGAAGGGGCATTCCTTTCTTCAAAGCTATCGATAGCAGATAAAAAGAAAAGCATACAGATTCCATTCTTACGAATAGAGACTTCCACAATCAGTAAATCAGTCCTTCGAAGATGAAAGGCTAATAAAGTAATCAAACAAATAGGAAAGA
>CANYLF010046358.1:0-11269 GCA_948193215.1 Bocquillonia castaneifolia
GGTTACCATTCCTTTAACCATTCATTTAGATAATTTATCTAATTATCAAGGATGTTTGTTATTAGCAATTGAAATTTGTGGTTTGTGTTGGAAAGTGTGGTAGGTGATTAAATGGATTTGATGGAGCTATATAACCTTTTATGTTGTGTGATTGGATTTAGATTTGTGTAGATTGGATTTGGAAGTGCTATGTGTGTGTTGTGTTAGTATTAGTAGTTATTTATTTACTGAGTCGCCAGCTCACCACTTGGTAGTAATTTTTTAGGTTGTTGATAGCTTAGCTTATTGATTTGGACAACCACGTGCATAAAGCATTAGAAGCATCTAAGGTTGGCCAGTGGATAATTCACGAGCATACTTTATGCATTTGCTTGGGATGTGTAAGAATGTTGAGTGGGTTTGATATGTATATATATATGTTTGTATAATTTAGAGTTATAAGATGTTCTAATTTTGTCTTAATATATCGGAAAGCTTGTCATATTTTTAAGTTGAATTCGAACCTGTTAGAGTCTGTTTTTTTTTACAGGGAAAAATTGAAAATTCTGTTTTAAACCTTTGGATTTTGGCTCAAATTTTTCATTTTGAGGATTTTGTTTTAACAATGATCGTTGTATAGTTAACAACGATCATTGATGATTTCTCCACGAGCTCATTGTTAAATTTCACACGAGTTCTTGTGATTCTCGATTTCTTTGGGCGATTTTCATGAAATTTCACAACGATCGTTGTGACTCCAACAACGATCGTTGCTTCTTTAAAAAAAATATTTTTATTTTTAGTCAAGATTTGAATTAGGTTTTTAATTATTTTATTTATTATTATTATTTACTTAAATCCTATTAATATTGTTATTGTTTTGAGGTGTTACATTGTCACTTTAAAGATGATTGCATCATACAAGAAAAAACAGATGAGAAAATATCTATCAAATGCATCATACAAGGTTGAAAAGTGAAGAAAACGATTTTTAGAAGAATGAAACCCCTCTGTTTTTATCTAGAAGCGGCAACTACCAATTCCTTGGCTAAGTTTGGGCATAACAGGTGCCATATATGTGGTGCATAGGATATTCCATATTAGAAAATTTTACACGCAGCAGTAACCACAAAGAAGAGCATTTGAAAAACAAAGATGTTACCTTTTCCTCAAGTTGATTAGAGGTTAAGGCTTGAAGCCTCTGCTTCATACTCCAAGGTAAACACTGCACAACAAAACTTTTTTAGTAATCACTAATCAGTAAGATAATCTTACATGTATTCAATTGTGATTTGTGAAGCACACAACAAATTAAGGATGTCCTCTCTAAGCTAATGGGCCATATGTGTTAAGTTTGTGAGATTAACTTGGATATTGCAGCTGTAGTAGACTGAAGTTTACAGCAGGTCTATGTCTTCCATAATTGGAAGAGTCATTATTAGATGTTAAAGTTGTTTTTCTTTTATCTTTTGTGTGCTCTAGGCACTGTTGTCAGAAGCTGTTGAGTTTCTTTTGTTTGTCCAAGAAAGTTAAAGCTCCTTAGAGCTCTATATATATGTATCAGTTCTCATCAATATCAGCAGTAGAAATTACAAGCTTTCTCAAAAACATTCTCTCTTTCTTTTTTCAGTTCATAATTTTTATTTTCCAGCTCTTTTCTTTTCTTTTTGAGCTGAAGACAATTTGTTCTCAGTAGTAACAATATGCATATCCTTTAGAAGAAAAATGAAACAGAATTCCATCTCATGATTCTAAATTTTTGGGACTTTGATGGAAAGAAAATGAAAGACACTTGAACACAGCAAAGCTTTCTTTGGAGCTAGTTTTCCTTACTTCATTAACATAACATTACAAGACTATTTATAGCTAAAAAAAAAAAGGACTCTGCATTATATCTCTAAAGACATGACAGCAACTTTAAACCTTAAATCCTAATTTGAACTTCAAATAACTCAAATTGGAGCCTAATACACTCAAATTAGATGAATCATCATCATTGTTACATAATCTTGAGAACCAAAATTAGCTTTGTTCTTATTGAATGAAGAAAAAGGCAAAAGGTTTCATGACCCTTATCATGTCAAAGTTCCAGTTGGTGATTAGCAAAATCAGACTGCTGTAAATTCAGCTTCCTGTTGATGCCAATCCTAGAAAAGTAGAGCATATGCCTTCTAGAAAATGGAAACAAAAAAATGTACTTTCTGATAAGAATTGCACTTTCTTTTCATCAACTGAATGCTTTTGAAGCGTCTGTTGCTTTGTAAAATAAGTAGTCCTGAAAAGTGAATAAATAGAAAAGAGACTTAACATTTTTCTTCTATCATCTCAAAAATTGAATGTGCTTTTCTTCCATACAGATTTTCGATAATGCTTTGCACTCTTGTCACAGTCCTGCAGAAGATCAGAATGGATGTTGACAAAAATCACAAGCATGAGTCAAAAGTACATCATACACAGAAGATGAATCTAGTGACAGACTTTGACGTGGTAGAAAGTCCTATTAGAGTTCCTTTTTTGGCAGTTGCTTCTTGTATCCTGCTCTCCAAAATCTGTAAGATAAGCAATCAAAGTAGTAAGCCATACGAACGCTTGAAAGGAATTCAAGCCAAATGACAAGTGAAATCTTTCAAAAGTAAAACTGAATTAACTTCCTTGTGCAACGAACTAGAGACCGAGTTGACCAATGAGAACATGACAAGATATTGTACAAAAGCCTCGGCCTTTTCCAACAATGAATTTGACATGGCGGAACCAACATTTAAACAATATCCTACCAAGCATTTCCTTGATAAACTCAAAATAAGGAGAAAAAAAAAGTTTCTAGTCGTTTTGAGCCAAACATGGCTGAAAGTGAAATGCTACTCCTTTGGTCTCTCATTGCAACTGTTCAATGGGATGGGACAACTAAAATGCCTACTCAATGGATGCCAATTGGGTCTTTAAATATTTTCAAGCCCAATCTAACTAAGCTTACATGTAGGGCATTTCTTGACATGACAAAACAATAATAAAAGGATCACTGCCAAATGTATTTACTTGTGCTTTATGGTTCAGATCACCAATAACGCCCTTTAGTTGATTGTACTGAGCCTTAAAAGAATTTGCATCCTCCTGAAAAGTAAAGGCAATCGAAAATTAGATACTTCCAAACCAATTACCAAACAATTCTCTCTATTTATCTTCTTTCATCTACAAGTATTGAATGAAAATCAATATTTCAAACCAAATTCCAGAAGAGTTGGAATGGCACTTGTCATCTTTAAACATGCTTTTCTATGCTATCCATCTAGTAATATAGGAGTCCTATAATTGACAATACAAGGAAAGACTGCATCCATAAAACTGAAAGGAGAAAAGAAGGAACTTACAAGAAAAGTATTCCGTAGCCTAATCGCTTCACGAGCAAAATTCTTATCTGCCGTTTTACAAGCATGTTCTGCCTTTTTGTGCCTAATAACAAAGTAATCCAATGAGCTATTGGTACCATACATAAACATAGACTATATATAACAAGTCTTAAAATTACCAGACAGTAGAATTTTGCTTTGCATCTTCATAGTTGCTCTATAATTTCTTTAGGGATGCCTAAACCTTTAAAAGTTGCAGAATTCACTAGCAGCATATTTACTTAGCAAGTGAAATTAGAAAATAAAAACAAGAAAAAAAGAGAATTGAGCAAGAGGAAAAAACATACTTGCTCAATCAGCTTCACATCATCCTTCATGTCAAGAATAGCTTGTTCTATGATCCACACTGGGCCTTTTAGATAGAGTAAAACTGAATGTGCATATGCCTTTAATCATCATTTGTTAAAACAAATGACCAATAAATAGAAAAAAATTTAGAACAATCATATTCTATAGCATAGTAATACGAATGCTATTCTAATAATTATCAAAACAAAAAATAAAAAAATACAAATACACACAAAATCATAAAACTTATTGATATTAATTGAGTTATTTCTCCCGCATTGAAAACTTACAAAACTTGAGGGTCCTTCTAAGGCTATATAATGGAAGCCTCACTTTGTTATTAGATTCATCCAATTCCAAAGAGAAAAATATTAGAGAGTTAAGTAATTATTTTTCTCCTATTATAAAGAGAGAATTTTTAGTGTTTGTCTTTTATAAATAGAGAAGTTGTAACTCATATTATTTTCTCATAGTGAAATTCTTTTTCCTTGCCCATGGTTTTACCTTAATTTGTTTGGGGGTTTTCCATGTAAAATCTGTGTGTTTTATTATTCTTTATCTTTATTTTCTCAAATTATTAGCTGTGGTCTTACTCTATCCGATCCGTTTTTCTCAACAAAAAGTATACAATAAATATTGGAATATTATTTGAAATTTTATTAAAGGTTTTTGTAGAAAAATTTAAAGTGTTTACTTAATTGCCAGACATATGTTTTAAAGTTTGTCATATAGGTGTTGCATGTTATTTTACGTGGATATTTTGAAAAAAATTGAAGATTAAAGTCTAATTTGAAATACTTTAAAAGTTATGATATAATTAAAATTTGGACTGAAATTCAGGATATATAGGACTATTATCTATTCATATATATTAATGAACAACTACCTATAATTTAAAAAATAAAATTAAAAATTTGCCCATCAATTTAGAATGGATGAAATATTTAATTCTATTTTGCAATATACATATTAAATTTATAATTATAAAAATAAAATAAAATAAAATAAAACTTCTTTTTACTGTAACTAGAGGTGGCAAATGGGTGGATATGAGTTGGGTTTAAATGGATGGGTTTGAATATCACCCATCTATCCATTTATAACCCATATAAATTTTAAATATGTACCCACAACTATCTAACCCTTATCCACCCATATAGCAATTTAATTTTTAATATCTTACTTTTTATATTTATTTTAGACTTATATTTATTTGTTTCTTATTAATTTTTACTACATTTCTTAAAAATTTTAAAATAATTTCAATTTTGAATATGTTTTATAATAGAATTAATTAAAATTAAATAGTTTCTTATTAATTTCAAAGTAGATATTGTTTTTTTTTTAAAAAAAAAACAGTGTCACTTTTCTAACCAAGTTCATTCTTTTTGTTAGATAACAATGAATGTTTTTCCACTCAAATAAAAAAGAATGTTTTTGGCTAGGACAGAGCAGCTGAACTGAAAAAAAATCGTTAACCAATCGTTCTTCTTTCTAAAATTTTCGAATCGAGCTGAAAAATGGCTTGGCAATATATATATCTTTTGTTAAATGATGACACAATAGAATCCATAGCTTAATGGCAAATTGCAGTCTGTTTTACGCAAGTTTCTTTCTTTTTTGAAGAGCTGTGAGATTTTCTTTCTTTTCGTATGTGTGTCTATACATACCTTTTGAATTAAAATTATTACTTTCTTAATTGCATAATACTTTATTTAATAAATAAATGGGTTTATTGGACACCCATACCCAACTCTCTAATGATCAATATATTAAAGGATTAAAAGGGTTATTACCCATATTTACCATCCATTTAAAATTTAACTAATCCATTTATCACCCATATATCCTTATATATATAGCGGATGGATATGTGTGGGTTAATGGGTATGGGTTGCTTTCGCCGCCCCTAAATCTGTAACCTACATCACAATAAATATGATCATAATACGAGCAATACAATAATGATTATTTGAATAATGATGTTTTTTTTTCTTTATATCTCTTTCCTATAAAAAAACATTTTCATGAAATAATTAATACTTTTATCATAGCATTAATTTTAAAAAGGTAAAAATAGGTAATTCTTAATATAAAATACATTTTTTTATAAACTGAAAAACTATCTTAGAATTAAAAAAAATAAAAATATTTCATCTTTTTGTAGAATATTTTTCTTGGAGTGACACTTTCATTTTAAGCTAATTAGTACTCTTTTTCCTAACATATACAATGTTTTTTTTTTTATCTTGTTGATTAGTACGGAAACGTAAATAAGTAATTTGGTTTGTGAAGTGGAAAAACACAGACGTTTTTTAAGGTGACGCAGTTCCGTTATGATTAATGTTTGAACTTCAAATTACCTAATAAATATTCTTATTCCAATGTGCTCTATCGTGTAGTCTATTCAAAAATATTTGATGTTTTTCTACTCAGCATATTACCTCATCATCTTCTTTAACTAATCCAATTCCATTTTCTTCTTTTCTTTTCAGCATTTACATATTAATATGTTCTTTCGTGATTTTAGTTTTCTTTATGCATAGATATAAGGAAGATTTGATATTATCATGTTGCTGTTGTTGTCGTTGGAGAATAGTATTATCTATAAGTGTTTCAGTTTAATTTATTATGTTTTTAAGTTGATTTAAATTTAGTCATTTTTTTTAATAATTTGATAAGGGTGGATCTTGAATTTAAGACCTTCATCCCTATCCACGAGGTAGTGTCAATCCTGCCAAGGTGAATTGATGATTCAAATTTAATTAATCGTATGATTTCGTTGACATGATTAATGTATAATGGTATCACTTAATACTATATTGGATAAAAATGTCACATAAGTATACCACATCAATATTTATATACAATTGAATAGACCTGAAACAATTCAAATTATTTGATGTATCCCAAATGTTAAGATATATTTAAAAATTTAACTAAAATTTGAGATAGATAATAATAATAATAATAATAATAATAATAATAATAATAATAATAATAATAATAATAATAATAATAATAATAATAATAATAATAATAATAATTATTATTATTATTATTATTATTATTAATTTAAACCTTAGATATTTTATAAATTACAACTTGATCTTTATAAAAAATTTTCTTACAATTACATCCGGACCAAATTGTAAAAATTTTCTTTTACAATAATATATATATAAATCCTCTAAAATATATATATTTTTATTATACATTATTATTATTATTATTATTAATTATATATTATTATTATTTTTTTAAGATGTTACAATATATGAATGTAAATTCTATTTAATAATAATAATAATATCTTATTTTAATTCTTTTTTTTTGATGAACATGTATTCGGGTCCCCGTTTTACGATTGACCCAACTAATCCTGAGCGGGCGCTGTTACGTGTCCCTCCCCAAGGGGTGCTGAGAGAAGTCACGGATCGAACCCGCGACCTTCCCAGCAGTACAAGTGGGCTTTGACCAGCTTGGCTGTTACTCCTTGGGTTCTTATTTTAATTCTTAGTAAAAAATTTAATAATCTTAGTTCATTATGTTATATTTTTTTTAGGTATGTTAATATTCTCTGACAGTGGTATGCCCCAGGCTTCCGGCCCAAAGACTAATCTACTGCCTCCTGCTGAGCACCCTCACAGGTCACCCATGTGGAAACCATAAGGATTTTGGGGTACCAGTGAATAGGTAGATCGAACTTGTGACCGAGTACTCCATCTTGAGTTGGTACAAGCAGCTTTGGCACTTGAGCCAACACTCGTTGGTCATTGTATTATATTTTTGTTATTTTTGTTGTAAAATAGTTATTATTTTTTCTCATTTTATTTAATTCTATTGACTTTAATAATTTCATAGTAAATTTATTAATTTTTACTGAATAAAAATAAAAATATTTTAGGATAATATGCATTTTGATAATTTTATAGTCCCAATACTAGATTTATCGAATTAGTAACACATTATTATTAGTTGCTAAATCTGTCGCTCAAAACCAAATACTTAATGATTATTTTTATTCCCCATAATTAGCGCTGTACAAAACAGAAATTGAACAAGTCAACTTTAAACCAATTTGGTTCTTATTGTTGAAAATTTTTATATTTTGATTTGGTGCAGTTTTAGATATTTAAGAAAATTCAAATTGAATAAAAAATCTATTGAAATATAAATTAGAAAACCTACCTAAATCAATAACTAGATTGATTTGGTTCATTTTAACTTTTTTATGCACTTCAACTCGGTTTGGTTTTGAAACTCACAAAACTTTCGGTTCATTTGGATTCGATTTATACCAAAAGGACAACTATAAGCCCAATAAGTGCATGAAAATTCTTATGGAATTTCCTCTCTAAATACAATATCTCTATCTTAGCATAATTAATTAATGTCTAGATTAACCTTGATTGTTTTTTTTTCAAAATATCCTATATTAATTTTAAAGTCTGAATTTAAGCCTACAGCTTTTCAATTTGTAACAAATATATTTAAGTCTAAAATGACCCGTGGCTTAGCTGATATAAATTCCAATGTGCCATTCCACGTAGCCACACACATGATGTTTTGGTTTTAATATGTTTGTCATAAATCAAAATTTAAAGGTATAAAATTTATACACTTAAAAAATAAAATATATTTAGACAAACAATGTTTAGGATAAATTATTTATTGAACTTATTATATTATTGTATTAATTTTACTAATTAGAAAGTTAATTTTTTTAAGATATAAATTTGTTATAATAATAGTAATACTTACAATATTATATTAATAAGTTGAATTTTTATATTAAAGAATGGGTTTTTGTATGAAGAAAATGTTTTGAAGGATCTGTATTAAACATTTCAAAAATATTATTTATATATTTACAGATTGGGATCAATGGTATGAAGAAGTTGCCACTGAAGTTTACAATGCTAGACATGCAAAAAATTGATGGTACCGGAGATCCTAAGATTCACATTAAGCAGTATGGTTCAATAATGGCTGCAACACCTTCAAACATTGATTAGAAGATAGAAGTCTTTCCTTTGTCCTTGACTGGGATAGCACAGAACTGGTATCACCGCTTGCCCTCTTCTATTCAAGCTAATTGGAAGGAACTTTGTGATGCCTTCATCATATAGTATTCTTATAATGCTAAATTGGAAGTGTTGAAAATTAATCTTATTTTAATGTTTACAAACAACCCTAAGTAAAAATCTAACCTTTATTCTTAGCATTTTTCAGGATTTCTTAAGACATCTTCCGAAAGAGCAAAACCCATGATCGTGGGGCTAAGGCCATGATCATGTGTAAGCCTTATCCATGATTGTGGGCCCTGGTGCACGATCATGGGAAAGGAAATAAAAGCTTTACAAAATTCAAGGAGTCCCACAAGCAGATCAAGGGGACCCACGATCGTGCGTAAGTCTTACCTAAGATCGTGGGTCAAGGTACACAATCGTAAGTGTAATAATAGAAGCTACAAAATCTTGTGTCAAGCTACCCACGAGCCATCCCACTAACAGTCCCACGATCCTCAGCTCGTGGCCAAGAAGCCATGATAGTGGGCTAGGGTACCGCGATCATGGGTTTTCTTAAGCCAAGCCAAGTCAATAAAACCAAATGTAATCTATAGCAGACATGTGGCAAGCCACGATCATGGGCCAATGTGGACAGAGTGCCCGGGACGCGTCTTACCGCTGCCCGTTGGTTGGTGTCCAATAGCAATGGTGACCTACTCACTAAATGGATTTTTAGATTTCATAAAAAAATTGGAGTCGCCACCCGAATTGCTTCGGGATCACCTAGTGATTAACAAACAGGTAGATTCCTTTTCGGGAAAATCCCATTCATCATCACACCAGATGATTTCTGGGTTCGGAATGAGTCATCCATACTTGAGGCAATTTCCCATTTAATTAAGTAATGAGGTCATTATTTCCTACCAAAGACAAACAATATAAAGCAATAAATCACTCGAAATGTAGGATGCAATGAATGGGCGCGCCTAATATTATTTCTAATCAAATTTTAGTCCTGCATTAAGTTCGTTATATTTAACTCTGATTAATTGAATGCTGATGGCTGTATCAGTGGGTTATTATTTATTTTAATGAACAATTAGCCAAGTGGATTATTTCCTTATTTATTTACAGACAGAAAATCCACAATTAGTTTCTAAATTATTTTTTAATATTTTTTGGATTAATATTTGCACATTAATTCATTCATTATTTACCCGAGATATTTAAATGACAATAATATACATACACCCTTAAAGAAATGAAAGGTGAAATGAGTTTCCACCATTTTATTGTACTTATTACCGAGTTAATTAATTAAGTGTCCCATTAATTATTTACAAACAGATCTAGGTGATTAATATGAAAATCGTAAAGAAATCTTATTGATCGATCGATTCAATCCGGAGAGGCCGAACCGACCGACCTCGAAGCTTTAGTCAATTTTCGGTACCAGAATCTTCATCTTCCTCCCTGCATCGTGAAGGTTCGGCCGGACCTTTGATCATTTGCCCGAAAGAACATTTGAATTTAAGCAAGCAGGTGGGACATCCGGGAGAAGGCTGAACATCCAGCCGGACCTATGTGAACATTCAGCCGGATGTTTGAACATGTGGCCGGACCTGCAAATTCTCCTCCCCGAGACTTTTTCCTGTATTGTTATGTTTTCTTGCAGATTCACAGTATATTAACTAATGATAATTCATACAGACTCTCAAAGATCCATTTAGGATAATTAAAACAGCTTATAACAACAATTAAAAATCCAAGAAAAATGACGCTATGAAGTTTTGAAGTGGGAGTTACAGAGCTCCACTCTTGAATGTGAGAGGTCCTACATCTTCCTGGCTTCACACAAGACTCATATATGCAGCCAAAAAATAAAATAAAATTAATATGAGAAATATGTAAGAATTACAGAATATAACTAAAAAAAAAATAAATATGAAAAAAATAAATATGAAAATGTGCTTAGTCTGGATGCAGTGGATGGTTGGTTGCCCTTAGAATTGAGTTAAGTTACCTTTTCGGGTAGAAAATGAGCTGTTGAATCGTTAAAAATTTTAGAGTCTGGTTTAGGAATCCTTTTTTGAGAAATCATTTTTATGTTACTGTATAAAATTATTTTTGCTAAAATTTTTTTTTCTCTCTAGTCGTTTCGATCCAACAAGAGTGAACACCCCCCCCCCCTGTCCTCTTAATCTTATTCTATTTATAGTCATGAGATTAGGATTTTCTTGAGAAGAATCTGCTTTTCTTTAGTGGGGTGAGGTGTCACAGATCACCTCCATCACCCTCTGTCGAATCGTGCAGACGCTCTTAATTTTTTTTTTATTTTTTAAAAAGAATAAAGAACATCCGACCGGACCTATGAACAGTCGGCCGGATGTTCATTTTGGGCCTGGTGGTTTTTGGGCTCAAAACGATTTTCTGGTTTATATGGGCCGTATTTAAGGTTCGGACAAATATTTAAACACTTGTTCGGACCCTAAATTAGGCCAAAAACATATTTTGAAAATATTTAGCAAATTTGAAATAATTTTTATTTATTTTCTTCAGCTCATTTCTACAAGAAACTGGGTA
>CANYLF010046549.1:0-13205 GCA_948193215.1 Bocquillonia castaneifolia
GTAAAGCTCATTAGCTTTATTTTTTTGCAAGATTTCTTCAAGAGATGATTCTGTTTTTTTATGTATAATATATAAATTCAATGCGATCCAAAGTTAAATCGATTCAGTTAGGGTTTTATAAATAAATAGAAGTAATTAAAATAGAAGAAAAGGGGATGGAGGGAAGTTACCCAATTGAGTGACTTTGATTTGGGCTTCGTGTAACTGAGAGAGGAGAGAGTGTTGTTGATTTTGATGTTGAGAAGTGAGATCTAATAGAAATGACAAAACAGTGATGGCGCCAAATATTAATATCAAACAAGTTTGACGTAAAGAAGTCACCATTGTTGTCTCTGTTTTCTACGAAACGAAATTAATAAGAGAGTAGAGTGTGAAGACTGAAGAGTGAAGAATTTTGTGCTTTCGATGAAATTAACTGTTATCCTTGTGATAAGTTTTTTTTTTGGGGAGGTAATCTTTGTGATAAGTTGATAAATAAAGAGTAACCTCCATTTGGTTTAGCGATAGAGCCAGTCTTTAGCGTTTGAAACTCGTCCGTCCTACGCGAACAGATTATAACAGCTCAATCAAATACACCATTAAACATGAATTAATTATAATACAACTAAAAAAACATGGATTATCCTCTAAAAAATATAGATTAATAATTTTGATCAAATAATTATTTCTCCTAGTCATTATCAATTTTGAGAAGATAAATAATGTAATCATCATTTTTTTTAATTTTTATTTAATGATTCAAATTTCAAATATAAATTTTGATAATACTTATTTAATGATTTAAATACAAATTTTGATAAAACAATTACTTATAAAATATTAAATCACCTTTTGAATTACTAATAGAAAAAAAGAAAAATTTTAGCCACTAATACATTTTAACATTTTGACGGACTTTTTAACTTAACAGAAGGACTAATTTTAAGACTATTTTGTAGAACAAAGTATAATATGAAAACAATGTGCTATTTTTAAAAATAGCGACCAAAAGTTCATAACACGGGACTATTTATAGTTATCCCCTATAAATATCAATAATAATATAATACAAACAAATATAGATATCCATTTCTCGTCTGTGAATTTGAAATTATACTACAACACAGCCTTATTTGGAGTCTCTCACTATAAATTGAACCTGCACTACAAGTTCACTCGTGGTACAGAACAGGTATAACACTTGAGGCTTCATGAACATAGTGGTTTATTATTCTGTTTGATCATTTCTACTATAGAGCAGTAAAGATCATCATCAAATTGGGCATCTACAGGGTTCAATTCCCCAAGACTTCTCTGCATATTCTTCAATTGTTCTATCACTGCTAAATCGTCCCGATCCGGCTGTGCTCAGAATACTCATCCTAGTCCACTTCTCTTGATCAACATACGCTTTATCAGCAGCAGCCTGCAGTTGTCTCTAATGTCAGAACTGCTGCTTTTGGCAATTCTTTTAATTATTCCAATGTCAAAACAAACAATAGCATTACCTGTGCCTCTAGATAGCTCTCAAAATCAGAACCTAGAAGATGAAAGTCACCTCCATTCTCCACGCTGTCACATAATGATTTAAAATAGTCTTCAAAGCCAAAATACCCATTTCGAACCATCCTACACATGTTTCACAATCACCATTTCCTTAGTGTCAGAACTGCTGATATGTGCATGGCACATATTTCCCCTTATTTGCTGTCTTTGAAGACGAGTTCAATGCATATATAAGAATTTTTTTTTTTTTGCTTTTTACAAATAACAATTATAGCTTTCATGCAAGCATTTCAGCAGATTGAACTACTGAGAGCAAATCAAATTCAGAACTTTTTTTAGGTTGATTCTATACTTTAAACACAGGTGTTACTAGAAGAACTGAAGATAACATTGAATGAGCTACATAACCAAAGTAAAAGATCACACATAGGATGCTTTTTTAGTTTCTCATTTTTTTATGTCAAGCTTGATCCAGAAAGAGGACGAGTTACCAGCACAAGGAAGTCTCCAAAGGTGTTCCATTGTGAAATTTTAATCTTTCAACCTCCCACAACTCAATTGGTTTAGTGCACATGATATCGCTAAACTTATTCAATGCCTATTCTATACTAATAAGTGCAGCATGCAAGTTAATAATGGTATACCTTACAACGCGTGCAAATTGCAGAGGAACTTTCAGTGCAGGTCCTTTCTCCCGCAAAACTGGAACCTCATGTATTTTTGCACCAAACAAAAACTGCAACGAGAAGCTTTGATTCATTAAAAGGCCATCCGACAAATATCATCAGCACAAGAATGCATAATAATTTTCAGTTAGTTCCAGAATAGAAGAGAGAAGGCTAGCAACCGGAATAAAAAGATCCTATTGTTGTGGAAGCAGTGGGAACAAAATGCTGCTTGGTTCAGGTTGGCATTCTTAAAACCCAAATTTCCTAGGCTGAATGCCAGCCATCAAAAGTTGGATTTCTCCATCATTTCACTCATGTGTCAAGATATCATTACAGACAGATGTGAGAAAAATGTATCCATTCAAATAAAATCATTACAAACTACATTGCTGCTGGTGCTTACCATGTTTTCTTCCCCTATTTCATCAATAATTTCCACTGTAGAACCATCTGCCGTAGCTAGAAGTAAACATCCATTCATCAAAAATTTCATGTTGCTAGTTCCTGAAGCCTCATGGCCAGGAGTGCTGAACATAAAACAAAGAAAAAAAATATGAGCATCAATGAACCACATATTTACATGGTTGCAGTTGAAAACTGAGATTTTCATCAATTTGGAATGTGATGATATCAACAAACCTTATATGCTGTGAAAGGTCAGCCCCAGGTATTACCAACTCTGCAACGGAGACATTGTAATCTGGGATAAAAACCTGTCACCGTTTAAAACCAAAATTACAAAGCTGACAACCTAAGTATGCAATAAGAGGAGAAAAGATAAACCTTCAAAAGGAACCCAAGGGGCACTGCTAGCAAAGACAGGCAGATGACAAATTACCACCCAAAAAGCTAAAATGAAATGGCTTAATAATGAATTAACAAAAGGTGGAGGTCTAAATTAAATTTTAATTCTAATTGACCACATGTTGATGTTGAGTGGATATTGACATTTCAGTTGTCCTAGAAATATGATTCATAGCTCATTTTTGCCTTGCTTTTCCATTGTCAAATGCTTTCAAATTAGTCGCGGATCCACTCTACTAAATCTTACAGATACAAGCTAGCATGTACTCCTTTACAGTTTGAAGCAGGAGTATTTTGTCCCCTTACCAACTTCAAAAGATCTTCAACATCTGGGTCATTGTTAATTTTTTCTGCTACAGCATGACAAAGTTTGATGATCTTCTTTGCAATTTCATAGCCAGGTGCAGCTTTCCCTCCTATTATGCAGACACGAGGAACAACATTCTTCCTATTCTTTTTCTCCATGTTCTGTGACAAAGTCAAAACAATGTTATCTATCCAAGTAACATAATTTCAGAACTCAATTGAGCAGTATATGTATAGGTAATCTTAGTAACTACATCATCAATGAAAACAGAAAAATTGGTTTTAATTTGACAGGTCCAGTTTAACCAATGCTAAACTTGTTAGGACTCGTATAAGCCATCAAGAAAGTAACAAATACTGGAGCAAATGCAATTTAGTTTCCAGCAATGAAGATAGAAGACATAGATATTCACTTCAGAAAGTGAATTAGGGAGCAGAGAGTGGCCCAATTTTCAGATAGTTTAACTGAAGATTCAATTCACCTTGATGCAGTCATATCTATGGATGATTCCAAGTATATTGAGAAACTGCCTTTTGTACTCATGTATCCTCTTTATCTGCACATCAAACATCGCATCCGGACTAACCTGCAAGTGAAAGGATATGCTTCTAATACAAAAGGATCACATACAAGCTTCTAAAAGGCATGAGGCATAGACATTCTGGAAAAGAAACAAGGAGAAATGAACTCCAATAAAGCTGTAACTCAAACCTTGACTCCACTCATTGCTTCAATGTATTCTGCAAGCCTTACTTTGTTAACCTTCCTAACCTACAGCAGTAAAAATTATTACTAAAATTAAAATCATCCAAACGAAAACCATTCATTCTGCTTTTAGAGAAATTATATGCATATTAAATCAAAAAGTTACCATCTTCCAGGCCTGATGTAGATCAGCATTTGTTGCATGCTCTCGTATGCCTTCTAAAAGGTCCATATTACATATCCAAGCTTCTGTTCCAAGCCATTTTGAGATAACAGTGCATAAACTTGGGTTGCTGACCACAATCCAGCGACGCTGAGACATCACATATATTAAGGGATCATAAGACTTCAGACATTATCTCACTGCTTGATCAAGAACATTGCATGATATAATAAAGGATAACCACTTTCTGAAACAATATTGGTAAAGAAGAGATAATAATATCGACCTGGGTTACACCATTTGTCTTGTAATGAAACTTGTGAGGCCACAACTCATAGAAGTCCTGCAAAAATGTTCCCAGAAAACATCAGATAAGTTTGCTAAACACATTCCCGGCGCAATATTTCCATAAAGAGAATAAACAAGTTTGGTTGAATAGAAAAAAAAAATATATTAAACAAGCTAATACAAAGAAATCATGTTTTTTACCTTGAATACTCTTGTTTTTAACAACTCTCCATGTACTTCAGAAACACCATTCACAGAGTGAGCACAGACAATTGATAGATTTGCCATACGAATACTCTGTCACAAAAATTAATAAAATCAAATAAAATTTGAAATTGCATATTACTTTTTTTTTTTTGGGTACAACATATTGATAAAGTACAGTGCATACAAGGAGGTTAAGTCCGTTAGTAAATGGAATATACTAGTTTTAGAGATTAGACCAAGCTAGATGATGCAAGATTTCATGTTGTTCTGTGAAGCCAAGAAAATTATTTGAGATATTCTGTTGCCATTTTTGCTTGACAACAATGTCTGAGAATAAGCAAACTCCATTGATTGTACTATTCAAGATGACATAGAAAATGAAGAGAAGGTGTCTACTAGGACAAAAGGCCACACACAAAGTCATGACAAATGAAATTAACCAAAAGAAGATACGTTTGAAAACATAAGACTTTCAATAGACTTGTAAATACCTTCACAGCACCTTCCTCAACAACTGACATCCTAGAAAGTCGGTCATAGTCTAGACCAATTCTCTTCTTCACCTCTTCAATGAAATTGAAGTTTATCTCATATATAATCTGAATAAAAGAGCAATAACATCAGGGGGACAAAAAGGCAATTTTAAATGCCAGAAACTCTTTCTATTCTCAACTCATAATTTTGAAATGTGCTTCATTCTATTTGGATCAAATATTACAAATAATTTGTTGAGTATAATCATATCTAATAATAGATTATAATATGGTTATTCATTCACATTTCTTTGAAAGCTTGAGAATAGCATAAGAAAATCATCCAAAATACAAACCCACTTGTAAATGGCGCGGCAGAAGACTCTCCAGCAAATCAACAGGAATTTTCTCTAGTCCTTCAGGCAATACTGTGTGAGTTGTGAAAGAGAAAATCTTGCACACGATGTCCCATGCCCTATTCCAACTTAAATGTTCTTCATCAACAAGCACTCTCATGACCTCAACTACAGCTAGGGATGGGTGAGTATCACTCAACTGCAAGGCAACCTGCATAATGCAAAAAAGTATACTGGAAGTAAGTGAATTAAAATAAGCAGTAAAAAATTGTCCTTGCAAACAATACAAAATTTTTAAGGGAAAAGATCCTTTGAGGAGAAAAGGTTCGTGTGGAAACCTCAGACCAGCTAATGCATATATGGACACCAGCCATAATGCTACCAGTGTGTAATGCTTGGATTTATCATATAATACTTAGAAACATTCTTCTAAATGTATGTTTGTCTCTTATATATTGAGTCATAAAAATTCAGAATCAAGCTTTTTTCTTCTGAGGCATTTAATCAGTTTAAATATGTGATGGGCACACAATGCCAGATGAGAAATCTCAAGAAAAGGAAACCTTTTCTGGAAAGTCATCAAAGTTACTGTGAGTGTCTTTGAACCTCCGAATAATGTCTTGCAACGAAGCGGAGACAAAAAAATATTGTTGTTTCAGCCGTAGTTCCTTCCCCTGAAAGAGCAGATTAAGCAATGAACACATAATCAGATAGAGATATACAGTTCTTTGCTGCCTGATAATAAGATATAGTGGCATAAACAGATTACAGGAAACAGTCATCGGAAAAGTGACCAGCAGCAAAAATGAAGTTATAAAAATGACAATATCTTTCATGAAAGAGGCACGAGACACCCCTTTCATCTCCGCATGATCAATCTTTGAAAACAATCTGCCCCTAAATGCAAAGACCGCAAAATGGAGCATGAAGAAGATGTAATTGGGCTGACTCAAATTTTTCAATGCATGAGCAGTAACTAACCAATAGAATAGGAAAAGCCATGCCTGATATGAGCGGTCATCAGGGTATAAAACACTGCTTATGGTTTCTGCCCTCTGTCGATTGACAACAGCATTGATGTAGTCTCCCGTATTAAATGCCTCCTGCAAAAACTCCCATCTACATATTAGAAACATGCTAGAACAGAGCAATTATTTGTTTCTCTACTGAAGCAAACTGTTTATCGATGTCCATACTGCATGCAAAATAGATTAAGGTGAAAACATTTTTGGGATAAAGTCTTCAACAAATTGTTAGATCTTCAAAATATATAAGTAGACTACAGAGAACTTTTCTAATTTTTATTTCCTAAATTGACTTAGAAGTTCTCCTGGACAAAAGAAGAATGCATTCAACTATGTTTGAGAGAGAATTTTGGTATATAAGATAAAAGAATATTTCTCAAGTGCATTGCAAATGGATGGACAATGGGCCAGTTTTATTCAAGGACAAGTGAAGTGCAAAGCTTAAAGAAGAAAAGAATAACAGGACAGACCACATAAAACTGAGAATGGGATGTAGGGCTTCCTCTGTCATCCCACCTTCCTGGACTGTATCTTCCTCTCATAAAGATATTAGTATTTATTTACAAGTGAGGAAACATCTTACACGAATCAAATTAGATTTTCATTACTTGAGTTCAAGAGAGATAAATTGATATTTACTTTATATGATTCTACAGTATATCTGTTTCTTCGTGTATGTATTTAATGAAATACCATGAGCAAAACAAGCATGCCTGAAATGAATAATAATTAACTGCAGTAAAATTTACCATATCATTTTGATCGCTTGGTTTAGCAGCCCAAAGGCGAAGAGTAATGGTATTCCTTGTTCCATAGCCTGGAATTGGATTGTCATAGGCTACAGCTTCAACCTGCAAACAAGTAGACAAGCCACTAAGCTGGTTTAATTCACATATACTAGGGAAACTTGACAAAGCGCACTCCATTGCATTAAAAAAAAACTTTTCTAAATATTAAAATCAAAAACATGAAGAAGATATAATTTAAAGAATATATTGCTGGGTACATGAAGATATTACAAATTACCGTATCTTTGGGGACCCAAACTTTACGCTTTTCTCCATTGATATCTTCCTCTTCAACAGTTCCATAAAACTTTATGAATCCAACATAGTCAAAATATAAAGCAGTCAAGGCAAAACAATTGATAAATTGGCAGCATCATTTAATGAAAACAAACAAGTAATAGCTAGACATATGTGAAAGAACATGTAACCTTTGCTAGAAATGATTAAAAAAATGAAAGTTTTTCCCAACAACCTTGACAGGATAGGTGACATGAATCCGTTCTATCTCCCAAGGATTGCCAAAATTCAACCAATAATCAGGTTGCTCATGCTGATAACCATCCAATATAACCTGACGAAACAGCCCATACTGATACCGTAGCCCGTAACTGGAAAAAAAATATTTAAAATTATAAAGAAATAGCAGTCACCAAATTAGCAATCCTCCTAATTGTTAATGACAGAAAGAAAAGAAGTATACCCCCAAGCAGGATAGTCTAAAGTTGCTAAGGAATCCATTTGACAGGCAGAAAGACGAGCAAGGCCACCATTACCGAGGGCAGCATCCCCTTCCTTGAAACAATACAACGAATGATAATTTTGAACAATTTTATTAAAATTTATAAGCTAGAAAGAAGAATTGCACCTATTTTGATATCAAATTGATCTTAAAGATGCATGTTTATAAGATCAAAATGCAAAGGCAAACCTGCTCAGCAAGAACTTCAAATTCAAAACCTAGTTGAGAGAGTGCATCTGAATACTGGTCTCTAACACCAAGATTAATCACGCTATTTGACAACGACCTACCTGATGACATTCATTTTCAAAAATTTAAATTTTGAATATATACATAAAAAAAAGAGAGTCAAAAATTCAGTCAAAAAAAAAACCATTAATACCCATAAGATACTCGAGAGACAGAAAGTAAATTCGCTTGGGATCTTTTCTCTTGAAATATATTTGCGTATCATGCCATCGCTCTATCAACCGATCTCTCACACTATGAGCTAAGGCCTAGAACCACATTCAAAATTAATCATTAATCATCAATTATTAATATGATAAATTAGATTCCCGCCAAAATTTAAAATACTTCTAAATTTGGTAATTGTATTAGTTTTAATTAAAGTATTACCAATACCATACCTGGTAAGCTTCAAAATCGTCAAAGCTAAAACGTGACCTGGCAACAGTATATTCAACGTGATCTAAAATATCTTTTTGTAAACTAATCGGATCGTTTTTCAAGAACCGATCCATTAACCCGAACATCCGCTCGACTTTTGCTTTACTATCACCGACGAGATTTTTCCCCTGACTACTCCTAACCACCACTCCTCCCTGAGTAGAACCGACCTTCACCTCGTCATCTCCACCGTCGATTGCTTCAACCAATGCTTTCTTGATCTTCTCCAAGCTATCAGCGTCCTCGATTCTGTTACCGTGAGAATCAGTGACGTGGAACGTCTTGGTGAAGTAATCTCCTTCGAATTCAACAGCAGCTTTCTCCACACGGAGTCCGAGGAGCTTGAAGACGCGCGTAATGACCTGGAGAAGGCCGATTCGGTTACGCGCGTGGATGACGAAGGCGGTGGTGTCGGGATCATAGGTTTGGACAGTGACGGAGGAAGGAGCGGAGATGGCGGAGAGAGGGAAGGAAGCATTGGAAGGAGTGGTGGGAGAGAGGGTTTTGAAAGGAGAGGCGGGTGCGGGGGTGAACAAGAATGAGAGAGTGGAGCGAAAGAGAGGCAATGTGATCGGAAACATTGCCGGAAAATGTAAGAATGGGCTACGTTTATTATTATTTGGTGAAAAGTAGAAGAAACAATAAGGAAACAAAGCCAGCAATTAATGAAGTGAAGTGTATTGGCACGGCCCGAGCGGAAATTCACGTTGTAAACCTCGGGAGTCTCGAGGGAGGATCCATTCCTTTCAGTTTTCTAGAGACACTTTTATTAGAGGAAATTACACTCATCCCCCTTTTTAGAAAATTTTTGCAGAAAACACATCCTATTTTTAACTTTATCTTTTTACCCCTTTTTTTTTTATTTTTCTACCCTAATAAATTTTTTATATTATTTACTTTCCCCTCTTTTACTCCAAATTCTATTTTTCTGCATTATTTACTTTATACTTAAACTCAACTACCATTTTCTCTTATTTTCTCTCTTCAATTGCCATTTTTTCGTCTTTGATTTTAACTTTCTATTATTTATCCTTATTGATTTTTTCTCTTCCTCTTTCGCTCTTTGCTTTTTTTATTTTTTCTCTGTTCATTTTTTCTTTGTTTTCTTTTCGTTTGTTTCTTCTGACGGATTATCACTGGAGTTGTTGTGGTTGAAGTTGTTCTGTTTGGTTGCCGAAGCTCGTTTTGGTGGATTCTCGTTGCTTGTATTTGGTTTTTGGACAGATTGAGAGGTATTTTTTAAAGAATGTTTTTTGTTTTGTTTGTTGTTTATCTTTTTTTTTTTTTAGGTTAGGGTTTGCGTTTATTGTTCATTTTTGTGGTCGTCGTACTTGTTTTTCTGGTAAATTCAACAATAAATAAAGTCAGAGAACTACCGGTAATAATGGTCTTTGCATACATTAGAATAATGATCCAAAAGTGGACATACAATAACAGAAATCTTACTTTGGGAACATTCACTTGGCTTTCAACAAAATATGAAAATATACCAAAGGATAACTATATTAGAAGCCTTAGATTAAAGGTTAGTTTAAATCTCTAATTCAAAAAAAATTTTCAACTGTGTTGTTTATCGCATATTTGTATCATAAATGACTCATAACTGTGTCATAAAGGTTAGTTTAAATCTCTGATTCAATTTTTTTTTTCAATTGTCCTGTTTATCGCATATTTGTGTCATAAATGGCTCATAACTGTGTCATAAAGGTTAGTTTAATTCTCTAATTCAAATTTTTTTCAACTGTGTTGTTTATCGTATATTTGTGTCATAAATGGCTCATAATTGTGTCATAAAGTGTAGTCTGATTCAATTTTTTTTTCAACTGTGTTGTTTATCGCATATTTGTGTCATAAATGGCTCATAACTGTGTCATAAAGTGTAGTCTGATTCAATTTTTTTTCAACTGTGTTGTTTATCGCATATTTGTGTCATAAATGGCTCATAACTGTGTCATAAAGTTTAGTTTAAATCTTTGATTTAAAATTTTTCAACTATTCTGTTTATCGCATATTTGTATCATAAATGGCTCATAAAGGTGTCATAACTGTGTCATAAATGTGTTCTTATGTATCTTGATAGGTTGATCCAACAGGTGACAGCATATGCTGGAAAATCAATTCATGATCCCATTGAGATTCATTATGTGGAGAGCTTGCCTAAGCAAATTAATTGGTATGCTTTCTTAATATTTTATTTATTTGTTTACATTTATTCTGTTTATGTTTGTTTGTTTCTCACATTTTTTTTTAATTTTTGTGTAGTGATTTGTAGCTTGTTTGTGACTGCATTTGCTGAACATTTGATTGAAGGCAAGTCTATTCAAGCTGAATTGAATGTGGAGGTACTGGGGATCAGATACACCGCTTGTTTGCTCTTTTATGGAATCTTGAAACTTATCATTAGATATTATTCTGATGTTGAAGAGAAGAAAGAATAGGATGGAACATTGAATATATTGGAATATTTTTTTTGTTTTTTAGTGCTCTTGGAACAACAATGCAATTTTGTATTTTTTTCTTATTGAAATTGGATTATGTATGTATTGGAAAATATGAATATAATATTTTCATGTGACAGGGTTTAATTTTGTTCTGTTTCTAAAAACAGATACAATTATGAATGCAATATTCAAAATATTAACAAAAAGATCAACATATATTTATAGAAGTATGATACAAAAAAAAATAAGAAACAATTATGATTCAAAACAACACATATGATTTAATTATGATACAAAAAAAATGACAAAATTATTTGTGAAAAACACATATGACACATTTATGATACAAAAGAGCTTGCATCAGTAGTGCAGAGAGTTAATTACTTTAGAAAAAGAAACAATTATGACACCAATATTACACACTAGGACACAGTTATGAGACTATTATGACACATTTAGGACATGAAGAGAAATATATTTAGAATCCGTAACAGTTAATTTAAAATCTTTTGACACTTTTATAACACAGTTATGACACTCTTATGACACAGTTATGGCACTCTTAAAAAAATTTATAATTTTTATGATCATTGTTTTGGGTTATTTTTACATGTTTTTCTATTGTGTCCACAAATTCAACATCTTCTGCATCTATTTTTTGTACTTGGCACTAATGCAGATTTTATTCTTCTCCTTCTTGGTCTTCCTGATTTGACTCTTCCTTTGGTGGCAACATTTGTTTATTTTTTTAACATTTGTTGGAATCTACCATGTGTCTTCATCGGCAATAGGGTGAACTATATGTTAATATGTGGTATTGCTTCCTTTGTGTAGTACTTTGAGCAATAGTCATAAGATTTTTTATGTCTATTAATTAATACGGCTGCTGCATGTTTACAGTAAAATGTCCATTTAAAACCAATTGCATGTGCATGTTCTATAATTGATGTCAACAATGTATCTTTTATAACCATCATAAACACTGAATATGTTGTCATATGTTGGCTCAACCTGTTAAGATACACAAAGATACCATTACGACACATTTATGACATATTTATGACACAATTATGACACACACCGAAAGAACTAAGAAACAGTTAAGACACAGTTATAAATTAACCATGAAAAAAATCAAATGAAATTCTTCAGAAACAGTTATGACATATTTATGATATAAAAAAAACATATATGACACACTTATGAGTCAGAAACAAAAACAATTGTCATAAAATATCAGAAAAATCATTTATGACACCATTGTGACACACACTGAAAGAATTAAGAAACCGTTAAGACACAGTTATGAATTAACCATAAAAAAATCAAATGAAATGCTTCAGAAACAGTTGTGACACATTTATGATATAAAAAAAACATATATAACACAATTATGAGTCAAACAAAAAACAATTGTCATAAAATATCAGAAAAAATCATTTATGACACCATTATGACACATTTAGAACATGAAATTAGAATAAAATCTTGAATTCTTTAGCTCCATTAACAGATTCTTTTGAAAAACCATATATGACACAATTATGAAAAGTTTTTAAATGTGTTATAAGTGTGTCATAATCGTTTAGCATGAGAATTAAATAAATAAATAAGACATAAAATAGCTTATCTATATTTTTTAGAGAAAGAAACAGTGTATTAATTCTGAAACAATATATTTGAATATTTAAATAATATTTTACCTTTTTGTGTGATCTTTTATTAGTTTCTTTTTGTTTTTATCAGCTTGAATGAGAAAATTTGCTGAGATTTGATGATTTTCTTCATGTTTTTCAGATGTTTTTAGAGAGAGAAATTTCATGTTTTTGAATCTTTTAGCGAGAATATTTTATTTTTAGGAAAGAGAAGATTGCAGATCGATATAACCGTTTTTGTCTCTTAACTAATATTTTTTAGGTAGTTTGCTTAATATTTTAGCACTTTTATGCAGAGATACAAATATTTAATGTGAGGTTTACTGGGACAATTAAAATAGCGCTTTTATGGACTTATGCAAATTTCCTGATTTTTTTAGGGAAATTTTCATAAATGCCTAATAGCGCGCTTTTATTTCATGAAATACCTAG
>CANYLF010046808.1:0-11357 GCA_948193215.1 Bocquillonia castaneifolia
AAAAAAAACTCAGCTAAAGAAACAATCTTTCCTTTCAATAGTCTCAAATCACTATAAATGGAAGCAAGAACAGCTAGTGGTAAAGCAATTCGGGACCAAAAGTGAATGAGGGAGGTTTTTGACTTACCTTCACAAAAAAAAACATGGTGTGCATATCAATGGTTGGAGCGAATTTGCATAGATAAATAAGTTAAAAATTGGTGATGTTTGTGTCTTCGAACTGATTGATCGGACCAACTTTCAATCAGTTCAAAGGCACAAACATCACTAAATTTTAAATTATTTTTCTGTGCAAATTCCCTCTAGCCACTGATTTTTACCATGTTTCTTTTGTGAAGATAAGTCAAAAACCTCCCCCATTCACTTTCGGTCTCGAATTGCTTCACCACCAGCTGTTCTTGCTACCAGTTATTGTAATTTGAGACGATTAAAAAGAAAGATTGGTTCTTTAGCTGATTTTTTTTTCTATAGTTCTCATTATAATAATACAAGACAAACTAGATTTTCTAAGAAATGAGAATACTGATATACTTCTGTGTCAAGTATATCTGTGTTCTCATTCCTGGGAGTGTGACCTTCATCTAAACACAAGAATAGTAAGGACATTGAGTACATCCAAATTCTATTCCTTTGTTCCTTATGCTAGATATGTAAATGTACACAACTTTTTCCTATCCAAGGCGGTAAGCACAGCCTATGGCTTGTCTTTCCACAACTAGGTTCCACACAACATCATGTAAAACAAACTTTACAGAACCCACAAGATTTATCCCCTAAGACACCTTTGTCGATGAAAGCATCACTTTTGCTCCGCTCTTTTTATCATTAATTTTTTTAATCTGCGACGGATTCTGTGACGGATAAATCCATTGCAGATCATCACACACATTCTTCAAATTTACTACCAAAAGGAAAGTTCGTCGCTGTGGACAGAGCGCCCGGGACGCGTCTTACTATTGCCCGTCGGTTGGTGTCCAATAGCAATGGTGACATACCCACTAAATGGATTTTTAGAATTTATGAAAAATGTGGAGTCACCACCCGAATTGCTTCAGGATCACCTAGTGAATAACAAACAGGTATATTCCTTTTCAGGAAAATCCCATTCGTCATCACACCAGATGATTTCTAGCTTCGGAATGAGTCATCCATACTTGGGGTAATTTTCCATTTAATTAAGTAATGAGGTCATTATTTCCTACCAGAGACAAACAATATAAAGCGATAAATCACCCAGAAAGTAGGATGCAATGAAAGGCACGCCTAATATTATTTCTAATCAAAATTTTAGTTCTGCATTAAGTCCACTATATTTAACCTTGATTAATTGATTGCGATTGGCTGGATTTTGTGAGTTTCTATTTATTTTAATAATGGTTAACCAAGTGGATTATTTCCTTATTTATTTACATGCAAAACATTCACGGTTAGTTTCTAATTTATTTTCATATTTTTATTGACAAGTTAATGTTTGCACATTAGTTTATTTATCATTTACAAGAAAATATTGGAATGACAGTAATATACATACACCCTTAAAGAAAGAAAAGGTGAAATGAGTTTCTACCATTTAATTATACTTATTACCGGGTTTTATTAATTAAATGTCAGATTAATTATTTACAAACAGATCTAGGTGATTTGTACAAAAAAACGTAAAGAAAATCTTACCGATCGATCTATTCAACCCGGAGAGGTCGAACCGAGCGACCTTGTAGCTTTAATTGATTTATTGCTCCAAAGCCTTTATTTCCCCTGCTGCATCGTGAAAGTCCGGCCGGACCTATGAACATTGAGCCGGACCTTCTAAGCCCGAGGATTTGAATTTAATGCAAAATAGAAAATGAATTTAATAAATTATGGGAATCCTCCTAAATATTATAATATATATATAATATTACACTAAATTAAATAAAATACTTCATAATAACATATACATTATAATATATGTAATATGTTAAAATTAAGTAAATACTACATTAAAACACATAAAAATTATGAAGACTATAATTAAAATGCTAAAAGTTATAAACTAAATTATATAGGGAAATAAAGACATAAACTAAATTAATTCATGTAAATAAATTATTCTAAACTACCTAATACGTAAATAAAATACTCAATCAAGAAGAAAACTAACATGACTGATCTAGACACAAGATTAAAACATTATGAAATAAGAAAAGTAAAAAAGGAAAGAATAAATAAAAATAAAAGAAAGAAAATTAAACTAAGTTACATAAATAAATAATAACACAAAATAACTTTACCCATGCACTTTAACTATCTAAATCATGTTAGAAATATATAATAATGACTAAATCATGAAGATATAACACATATAATTAATAAAATGGAAATCAAATAAACATAGAAAGTAAATAAAATAAATTAAAAGAAGAAAGTTGAGATTAGTGTTCTGGGGTCATGGATGCATAGTGTGCCCTCAGAGATTATGGTATTATACCCTTCAAGATTGAATTATAGCAGAGAATTGAAGATGAAAAACTTAGAAAAATTGAAGAACATTTAGTTTTCTTATGTATTTATTTTTTTTATTTTCTCAAATATTTTTTCAAAGAAAATGAAAGTTTTGTTTTTGAAGAAAATAACTCTCTTTAAAAATGGAAGAACTCCCCTCTAAAAAATCCTCCTAAAAGAAAAATCCCCCAAAGAAAAATCCCTTCAAAGAAAAAATCCTCTCCAATAGTCCCCTTTCTCCTCTTTCTCATTCTCTTACTTATATCTTTTATTTTTCACCTAATTTTCTTAAACCTAATTTTCTTAAACCTAATTTTCTCATACCTAATTTTCCTACACCTAATTTTCATAAGCCTAATCTTTCTACACCTAATTTTCATACCTAATTTTTTCTTTTATTATTATTATTATTATTTTAAAAATTAAAAAAAGATAAGAATAAAAATAAAAAATAAAAATATTATTTAAAATAAAAATAAAATATTATTTAAAATAAAAACTTGATATATCATTTTTTTTTAATTCTCCTGTCTTCAAACCGAGAAATTGGGTACTGAGAGTGGTCTAAAATAGACCGTATCCATCATCGGGCATCCTGAGCCACTTCCATGACCTGCATCTAAAAATTCAGTGTCTACAGTCGCAAAATTCCGTTTCAGAAGCTGCGAGGGACTTTGTTATTCCGTCGCAGAATATCTACGTCAAGGTTTTTACAGACGGTCGTTGTTCGTCACAGAATTAGTCGCAGAATATTTTTTGCAATGGATTTTTCATTTTTTGCGACGGTTGTAGCCGTTGCAGATTACTTATTTTCTTGTAGTGGGTTAAATAGCAACTGATTTGATGAGGAGATTCATATAGTAGATAATTAAAAAGAAAACATTTACACCTCATTTTGATATATGAACAAACATATAATAAATTTTATAAAATAAAAAAATTGATAAAATTCGAGTGAAATATGTGTAGGGCATACCAGGAATAACTGGATAGACTTTGATGGTAGAAAATGAAGCATTGATGAAGACCCAAATTAAACTAACAGTCTCCTCTTCTGCACACCCTGAAAACCGAAAAATGATCGATGGCATGGCAGAGGTGTAATCGAAGAAACCAACAATTGTTTGGCCAAAGGATTAAAAAAAAAAAAAAGAAATCTGTTAGAAATTAATTAGAGTAAAGGTTGAGGGAAGGGACAGGAAGATGTGTCACTTTATTTGCACAGAACCCGCGTATTACTGAGAGCATTAATGGGAGCATTAATGGGTGTTGTTAGCCACCCTATTTGGTTCAACTATGTCAAGTACACGGAACAACTTATTGAACCACTACACTTCAATTTTACCTTGTTAAATTCATCTAGAGCATCAGACCTGTTAATTGGGCAGGCTTGGGTAGGTTCGGACCAGATCTAATCAGATTTGTATATTCTTTTTGGTTGGTTTAAGTCCGGTCCGGGTCCGAACTGGGCCTATTTTTTTCAAATCCATACCGTTCAAATAATGATAATTTTTGGACTCAGGCCGGACTTGAGCAAACCTACATATTTTTTATTAAGAGCTCAAATCCTTTTCTATTTTTGGATTAAACTTGTTTAAATTAAAAGATATTTAGAATAAACAAGACATTGTAGTTCAAAGCATGGTTCTAAAAATTAAACTGGAACGGCCAATTCAACTGGGAACCGGAGGCCAGTACGGTTCAATTCTCACTATATAACCAGAAAATTGGTTCAACTGTTTTGATCCGCATCAAACCGGTGAAATTGGAAAACTGCCCAATCGGAAAAAACCGTCCGGTCCTTAAATTTAGACAAAAAAACAAACGTGAAGAAAAAAAAATTCCAAGTCAAAGAATCAACAAGCATTGTTCACATTAAAATAATTGAAATCTAATAAAATTTTCCCAACTTCAATCGATCACCAAAACTTGAAATCCAGGTCCACCCATTAAATTTTCTGGCTTGATCAGGCTTAGGCTTGGGCCTATTCAGGTTTATGTCTAAAAATCCTTACTCAAGCCTGGTCCAAGGTGGGCGGGTACCCATGAAAATGAACAGGTCTACCAACAATCTTGGATATACACTCAAATTATTATAAACAATATTACCTCCATTTCATAAAAAGAATCCATTATTCTTTTTTAACTTGTCTCATAATAAGTGTTCACTTATAAAATTAAGAACACGTTAATTGCTTTTTTTTTTAAATTACCCTTGATAGTTTACATATTTCCAAAGTATATTAAATGAACTAACTCTATAATTATACCTTTCATAAAATGATAAACTTGTCAATTTAAATTATATTTCACCAAAATTAAGAACAATCTAATGATTTCTTAAACTGTGTGAAAAAAAATAATGGGTTCTTTTTGTGGAATGGAGGTAGTACAATACTTTTCCTTAAAATTTATACATATTCTACTTTTTACTCCAGCCCTATTCAAATCAATAATTCATTTATTATGCATTGAAAACCACAAATTTTTTATGATTGGAATTGTTACTCAATGAGTCACTCAATCCCTATTCATTTTTTTCTCAGGTTTTTCACTTTAATATGTAAAAAAAATTTATTTACAAAAACGTGTTAATTGAAAAAATTAAGACCGATTATGTTCTTCACCAAAAATATTTCCCTACCTATGTCAATTTATGCCAAGTCAGCGAGGTGTGGGTCAGTCCGCCCTTTGAACACTACTCACTACTTTGAGTAGTGTCCAAGCTGCCAAAATCTGCTCTCCCACACGGTTCTACACGGGTCAGGTTGTGAAGAGACAACACATTTGGTACACTACTAAGACTAGTGTTCAAGGGTGTGTAACTTACATACACAGTAAACCTCTATTTAGTCATATTGTTGGAATCCTTAAAATTTTATTACTATAGAAAGTTTATAACTTTACAGAGGTTTATTTATAAATGATTAGTGTAAGTTAGGACCGTAAATTTTTATTATTATATAGAGATTATTCTATTATAGAGTATTCCTATATAGGAGTTCTAATGTATAATGATATTTAATTTTCTTTTGTTTCTATTATACGAATCATATTTATTATAAATACAATATATATTTGTGAAAATTAAGTATAAAATTAATGAAAAAAGAATTAAAACCATATAGGCATAAATTATAAGAAGATATTTATTGATCGTAGAATAAATACACATAATATATAAATATAATTTATAAATTTTTTTGACTAAATTTGATTTCACATTAAATTTAGTAATTGAATAATTTTAGGCTAAATTAATAATTTACATTAATATACAAAATATTTGATAATTCTAATATAGATTTGAATATATCTTCTAAATTTCACACCTCTAATGATAAAATACTTTTTTTTTTTGATAATTGAGGAATTTATTAAAAGGGAGAACAACTTACAAAAATAAAAAAGCTATAGAACATCGGATTACATCGTTCACACTATAAGGAAGCTAAGGGTGCTTCAATCTAGTGAAATACATTGCTAAATACATAATCTTATACAGGATATCTTGAGAAGAAGGATCTCTCAGCAAAGAATCATCCAAAGAGAAGTGATAAAAAATTTTTGTATAGTACCTTTGAAAATGATTGTCCATTGAATGACGAAATCAAAAATGGTTTTTGGGATTGTGAATGAAATCCCCGCCCATTTGAGTATAGCAGTCCAAATTTTGTAGCTTGATGCGCAGTGAAGAAGGAGGTGGTCTTGATTTTCTATTGAATCACAAAGAACGCAATTGGCAGCCTCCCAAGTAATGATTTGGCAATGAGCTAGAAAAGATCTAGTAGGTAGTCTATCATGGATAATTGTCCAGATGCAAAGTTTTATTTTTGGAAGGCTCACCGAATTCCAGCATTCTTTGTATTTCTGTGAATTGGCTAACATCCTTGAGTTGGCAATGATGAATCCTTTACACATAGATCCAACAGAGTAAATACCATTCTTCTACAATTTCCATGTGATGCGATCTAGAATTTGCTATAGTGTAAGTGATTCTATTTTAGACCGTAAATCCATGAGTCTGTGTGAGTAAGAAATGCGCATTCTGCGTTTCCAATATGGCCTAGAGGACGTTTTGAGCCGAAAGTTAAGAGCACTATGGACTGAAATGTGAGGGTCTGCTGCAATAAGAAAGAGGTTAGAAAATTCAGTTTCTATGTACATGTTTTGTAGGCACCTGTCTTTTCTAGAATTGTATAGACTTTTCATTTCTAATAACGAAACCAATATTGGATTTGAAAAAGTTCCAAACCCCTGTATTGCTTATACAAGCATTTCAGATACCCTTCCAAGTTGGAGATAGAATGGAGTTGGAAACCAGGCTGTCCTAATTATTGATTCCCACATAATTAACACAAATTTTGTTCCAAAGAGATGAGGAGAAATGCAGCGGCTGTCTGATATGCCATATCCATTTCAATAGAAGACAAGCACTTCTTAATTTAAATGAGCACAGGTTGAGACCACCATATAGGGAAGGACAACAAATGTTTTCCTTAGATACCCGACAAAGAGAACGACCTTTTGGATCCTCTTTTCAATGGAAGTTTCTAATACAACTTCCAAGTAAATTGGAGATGTTCATAGGTATCTAGAATGATGACATTAAATATAAAGGCATACTGCTCAAAGCAAACTTTATTACAGTAAGTCTACCTGCATAAGATAAGCAGGTGCCCTTCCAAAGTGATAATTTTCTTGTGAATTTACTCACCAAAGGATCCCAATCTTTGGGGGACAGCCTTTTGAAAGAGAGAGGAACACCCAAGTATGAAATTGGAAGAGAAGAAACCTGACATTTGATGATCTCTACGCAATGTTTTGTGAATGGATTCTGGACTCCCAATCCAATCAGAGAGCTTTTTGAATAGTTTATTTTAAGACCAGAGACCACTTCAAAGTATCGAACCAGTCTGAGAAAGCTAAAAATTTATATCTCCTTGGCTGGGAGGAAGCAAAGAGTATCGTCTATAAATTGCAGAAGTGAAATGACATGGGTGTCTTCATTTATCCAAAAACTAGTTAAGTAACCAGTGGAGATGGCTTTATCAATCATTTTCTTGAGAGCTTCAGCTGCTAAAATAAAACAAGAAAGGGGATCCTCTTGCTTGACACCTTTCTTCAAGTAAATTGGTTGTGTTGGTGAATCATTTATTAACATTGAAGTAGATGATCCATTTCTACATGATTCCATCTATTGCCTCCATGTTGGTGAAATATTCATCTGATCCATCGTTTTGGAGAGGAAACTCAAAGAGATACTGTCAAATGCCTTGTGAAAGTCTAATTTGAGGAGGAAAGTTGGCCTCTTTGATTAAACATTAGTTGTGTCTCAATTACAATATAAGATGTATAATTACCATTTTTGTATATGTTAACTATCATGATATGAATAATAAAAACCATGAATGAATTAAAAATAAATGTATATGGTAATAGAGGCATGATAACCGAGTTTTATTCTATATGTTTTAGTGATTGTTAATTCCATTCCTTATACATTTAAGTGTTTTTAGCATCTATACTTGTTATTTATTGTTAACTTACAAGATTAAGGGGAATTTGAGTTCATTTAGAGCATAAATCGTGTAATTTCTTTATCTTTACATCATACAAGTGTCAATCTAATGTATTCATGGTTATTATGTTTTCAAAGGTGGTTTATACTTGTTTTGGTGTGAAATCATTGTAGGTATGGAGCTTTAAGTATTTAGAAGCTAAAGGCATTTAGAGCTTAAAGGAGCTAGTTTACGGTTTCGCAAATCGGCCAATTTTGGGAGCTTGGAGCATTTAATGTGGAAAGAGTTTTGAGTTGAAAAGCTCCAGATCATAAGTGGATTAGATTTACTTTCATTTTCAAAAAGGATCAGATCAATTGGTGCTAGAATGAAGGAGATCCAAGCTAAACTCCGGGAAGTACTCAGAAAGCTGTCTAATATGTAGCACTGAAAGGTCAAGAGCATTTTGGGCAAGGAGGAGATCGAATTAGAGAACTCTTGCAACATAGAAATCCAATTAGACTTCTTGAACTTGAGCTCAAGAATTTTTCAATTTGGAGTTTAGACGACAGAGATATTCCCTTTGCAAGTTAGGCCATCTGCTAGATTGCTGGAGGTGAAAATTGGTAAAGTTTACCCAAGAGAAATAGTATTAAATCGAACCAAGACCAGATCAAGATTGGAGTAGACACCTTAGTCTAGTTTGGACAGGAAAAAATGCAGTTTGGCAGAATTTAGTGATTTTTTTAGGGTTTTGAGGGTATTTTTGGAGAAACACTATATATACAACCCTCATAACCCTTATCCACAACTTTGGTTTGTTTTATTTAACTTAGAAAACATTAAAAACACTTAGAAAAACATCATTGTTCAAGGATTCAAGAATGGTTTGCAAGGAATTGAAGAAGATTGATTTTCATCTTTTCAAGACTAAGTTTCCTTTCCTTGAATATATCTATCTATTAGTTATGTTTATGTTTGTTATTATTGTTTGTGTGTTTGTTTTTATTATGTTTTGGAACTAATTCTCCTACCAGAGGGATGGATGTAATCTAGTAGGGGGTAATTTGATTATTAATGTTTTTATTAACTATTATAATATAGTTTTTTTTTTGTTTTCTTCATTTAAATTGATTTCCAAGAGCTTATTAACATATTTCTTGCTTAATCACCTAGATGTATGTTTGTTAGGTTTATTGTCAATGAATGGGTTGAAATAAACCGGATTTGGAAATTGAACTTGTTTAGACATTAATACAGAAACGACAATTAACCTAAACTTGATATAAATATTTTGCTTAATAGGTTCGATTGTTTTTAATCGGTGTGTATCGAAAGAGCAGCATAGCTGGTTCAATTGAATACGTTTTTCTGCCTTGGAAAAGGATTAAAATATTTTCATAAAGTCTTGTTTAAAGAAATTTTGATTGATAATTAAGTTACCTCTCTAGATGAAATCCTGAACTCTGGTATTTGTTTTATTGTGTTTATTAGTTGATTTAAATTTGCTTTTTAATTATCAATTTATCTGTTTGCATTTATTTTCTTGTTAATTTAGTTTTAAAGGATTTTAAAAATCAAATCAAGGTTATTCGTTTTACTTTAATTGTCTGTTTGTGAACTTAATCTAAAAGTAGTTAAAACGATTGTCCCTGTGGATTCGATCTCATACTCCGAGTTTATTACTATAACTATTCCTTGCACTTGCGGGAGTTGTCAAGTTTTTGGCGCCGTTGTCGGGGACAACAGAATTAATTATTTTTCGATTACATTTGTTTTTGTTTGTTTACTATTTTATTTTGTTTTTAAATTGTTCTTGTTTTTTTTATTCATTGTTGATTAATTGTGTGTTTGGTGATTTTTAATTTTTTTTTTCCTATTATGTTTTTTTAAATCGTGCTTTAATTGTTTTGTGTCGTTATAGTGTTTGTTTGTTTGTTAAAAAAATTTATGTGTTTTATTTTATTTTATTTTTTTGTGATTCATCATGAATAATGATGAACATTCTAATCAATTTTGGAACTATAATGTACAAGATTTTTTTGTATGATGATGGATATGCACAATTTAATTATCCTCAATTTTAATTTCAGGAGTACGATTGGTATAAAGGAATTCACCATTGGTATGAATGTTCAGTCAACTATGCACCTCCACAACTTTAATTTACTCAAATTTGCAATTAGTGTGGAGCAGGACGTCATTAATGTAGATGCTCGATTAACTATACATCTCCACAACCTCAATTCACTCATAATCATAATTTGAGTGGACAGTTCTATTCTCCTTGGAGGAATGACGATAGATTCATGTATGGTAATAGCTTCACTCAATACCAAGAAGAATATTCTTCTCTACTTGATGGTTTGCAACATCTCGTAGCACGGTTAAATGAAGTGTATGGTCAAAAGCCAATATAAGTTGAAGAATCCATTCAAAAGATGGAAGAATATGAGGATAAAATAAGATGGGCAATAAATGAACAAGAGAGATTTGTTAAAAATGGTAGCAACACATTCTTTGGGAATGTGGATGATGAATATGAATTTCAACAAACACATTCTCAATTGTAAAGTATGTAATGGAACAGACACTGAGCCCATGGAAGAGGATGATGAGCAAGTCCTTGAAGTTCAACACCAATTTCAAGATATAGATAAGGAGGAGGATTTACAAGAATCCAACTTTTATATTCATGAGGAAACTTGTGAAATTCTTGAGGATGAGGGCGACAAAGATGAAATTGATGTTGAGGATTCAAGTGACAAAGTATATGCACCTCCACCCATCACCATCATCTATGAAGATCCTGTGATAAAGAGTATATTAAAGAGTATATTGTCTGAGAACCCACAAGAAGAATCTTATATTCTTGAAGTAATCATTGATCCTGAGATTGCTTTTGTAGAATATGCTCTTTACTATCTAGGCATAAGGGAGCCTACAAGGGACAAGCAACGGAAGATGCTTCCAAGAATTCTCCCGCATGTTCGGTTTTATCATTAACAAAAAGGGAAGTACGTCTAGCTAAAGACGTTAAATTAAGCGCTTGTTGGGAGGCAACCCAATGTTTTTAGTTTGATTTTTATTTTATTTTATTTTTATTTTTAGGATTTATTTATTTTATTTATTTTCTTTTTGTGGTGTTTTCTTTTGGTTTTTTAGGAAGTCGATTATTGGTTCGATGATTTAATGCGGTCATTATTCAGGGAAGTACCTTACCCACTTATGTTATTAATTTTCTTTGTTTTCACATTGATGTATAAATTAAGTGTGGGGGAGGGAATTATTGGCTACTTCTAATTTTTGTGGCTAAATTTTTCAATTTTTCTTATGCTTAATTGTGTTTTGTTTTGATTTATGTTTGTGATTAAG
>CANYLF010047378.1:0-13586 GCA_948193215.1 Bocquillonia castaneifolia
GTGCTGTTACTGGTCCGAGTGATTGTGACCATTCAAACGCTTCTTTAGTGAAAGTATGAGTTCTTGGAATTTTTGGACATCCATGGGTCCCAATCCGACTATGATGCCGAAATTGCGAAACCAATTCTATGTATCTATATACATATATATATATATATATATATATATATATATATATATAAATCAATATACCAAAAACACCGTGGAAAAGGGTTAAATTGGTACAATAGCTTGTAACATGAAATCACAGATGAAATTAAAAAAAGTTGAACAAAATCGGTAGTTTAGTCTCTAACTTCTAAATAGGTGTAAATTATCAATTATTTTAAAAAAATCATAAAAAATTTATTTTAATATATTTTCACCTAATTTTTTCATATGTTAGTTTAAAAAAATTAATTTATATTATAAAATAGTTTTGAAATTTTTGATGGATATATTTTTTATTTTTAACCATAAAAACTTTGAAAATAAAAAAAAAATAAAGAATAGATGAAAATGGTACTATTTTTTTGAGCTAAAATCATAAATTATATGTTAAATTTATTGGAATAGATATTGGTGGATTTTAATTAACTTAATTTTTGAATTTATTGAATAGTTAGCCAATAGTATAATTTTTAATTAATTGTTTTGTTAATAAATTAACTATGTATAACTAATCAAATTCTATCATTAACTATTGGAATATTTCTAGCATATTGTCTTATATCATTACAAAAAAAAAATATGCATTTTTATATGCTTTATATTTTTATGATTTATTTAATTTTTTTAAAAAATTTTTAAAAACAATTTATTGGTCAAAATTATTGATGGAGTCGACAGGACTGTGCTGGGCTGGATCTAGGTTGTGGTTTATGTCGGTCTTCTTGTCGGTCAAGGTAGTAGTTTATGTCGGCCCCAAAGAGGCTATTGTTGTGTCGGTCCTCTTGAGTCAATCCTGCACAGAGAAAATGGTCGGATGGGACAAGTGTCCCGAGTCTCACTCTGACGCTCAAGTCAGTTAAAGGTATTTAATGTAGTAATTAATGAGCTGGAGGTTGGAATCCTTTACCTGTAGAATCTTTGGGTATTTATAGTGTTCTTGTGTATGACGTATCGCCTTGGGGACTTGCCAGGTGTCTTAGCAAAGCTGTGGGAGTATTTAGTGTGGTTTGCTTTTAGGCTTTTATTGGGCTCTTGGGCCTACTCTATCACTAGTCCCCCCTATGAGAAAACGGTTCAAGTAGACATTTATGTCTTTAGGTATGGTGATAAATGCGGGCGGGTCTGGACAAGTGTTTAAAATTGGCATGAAAAGATGAGAATGGTATTGATTCGAAGTGCTGGGTAGGGTTGGGCAGGGTTATTTTTGTCCCATCGACATGCTTAAATACTTGAGAGGGAGCTTGCATTTTTCTACCTTTGATATTTGCCTTAAGATTTGATTTTTCTTTGTGGCGGAGAAATTTGTTTAACCGTTTCGTTTTAACCGCTTTGTGCGTTGTTTTATGGCCTGTATCAAGCGTACGGCAAAGCCTGTGCGTCCTGCTCATATCGATCCTCCCAATTGGAATACTCTCTGTCTTAAAATGAATAATTGGGAGTGCCTCACTACTCCTACCGACTTGGAAAGCTGGCATAATGCTTACCACATTCCTGACGGTTTCGTTTTGTCTTGTTCCAGGCGTGATGTTTCTGCTCTGGTGAGTTCTTGGCGAACAAAGATTATTTTTTTATCACGAGCAGCTTCAGTCTGGTTGAGGTTTCTGCTTCCTTACATCATCTCATCTTTTTGCCAAGATTTCTGTGTTCCTTTATCCCAAGTGCATCCAAATAAAATCTGTCTGTTATTAGCGCTCTAGGAATTTTTTTGGAGCAGAAAGAGCTTCTGACTACTGACCGTCTTCTTCACCATTATTATCCTACCCGTTGTGGCTCCAGCGCTTTTGTTCGGTTAAACCCCAGGCGTTTTTCTTTTGCTAGTTTAGAGGCAAACATTGGGACCTCTTGGAGAGGGAGGTATGCTTACGTTGAGCACGACGATTTCAATGATCTGCCTAAGCAATGGAAAGCCACGCTCCCTGATCGTCGGGCCAACAATCCTACACCTCATGAACTTGTGTTGTACGATAAGATTAAAGAGACTGTCCGTTAGAGAAAACGTTCTGGCAAAGAGTTGATGAGGGCGCTAGTTCACCGGGAGAAGAGTGCATCAGGGGTTTCTAGACAACCCCGGCTTGCTTTAAGTCAGGATCAGGTCCGTGTTGCACGTCTGCTTCGTGATGGTGAAAAGATTTCTGGCCCATTTGATCTGGGCGTGGCGAGGGGTTTGATGCAGTATCCTCAATTTCAGTCTTTTCGAGGGTCTATAATTCCAGCCGATGGTTCTTTGTCTGGTGATGTTCGTCATGCTGATAGCTCCTTAGATTGGCTTAATAGCTGGTTGTCTGCTTCTAGTCGAAAGGAGTTACCCCGACCTTCTCCTTTGAAGAAAAAACCTTCATCCAGTACCCTGAAAGAGAAGGTGATGGTTGTTGAAATTTTTGATTCTATAGTTCCAAGGAGGATGGATCCGTCCCTTCCTGTCTTTATTAACCTGCTTGAAATGATGGGTCCACCTCCTACTACTACCGTTGGGCCTGCTGTTGTGAGAGTTGCTGAAGTTAGCCCCTTTAGTCCTCCTGTCATTTTGATGATAAAAGCTACTGCCAGGATGGTTTCTGCTAGCCGTCACTCTTTGCCCAGATGGATCTTAAAAGGAAAAGGGCAACAGTGGCCAGCAGCTCTAGGAAAAGATTACCGCCTGAAGTGACGGGGGAGGATGAAAATGATTTTGCTCTGCTTTCATTAGGCAGTAATTATTGGGACCCCCATATTGGTGATCAGATGATGCACTTTATCTCACAATGTCGCGATCCTAGCCTTTGGTAAGAGGACTATACATCCGACACTTTATGTCGGGGTATAATCAACCACAAACTGGAGGAGATGGAGGGTATTTTGATGCTGGATAGTTATCATCGGGGTCCTATCATAAATCCCTCGTGTTGGATGGGGAGAAAATTGAGCTCGGGAGGTAGCTGTCGGAACTTTAAACCCAACTTCAAGCGGCGAATGCTGCTTTGCCTAGCCTTGAGAAAATCCAGGCTGAAAATGAGGAGTTGAAGAAACAGCTAGCTGCTTCTTAGTAAGAAGTGGAGGACTCGAACCGTCGTCTTGCTCCTATTGTTAATGGTTTAGGGGTGGCGGTGCTTGATGAAGGTATTTGGCCTGCTCAATTTGCTGTTGAGGGTCCCCATGCTTCTTCGCTTCAGGTAGAGCTTGCACTCCTCCATCAAGAGACTGAAGATTACCGGGCTAAACTTGCCTGAGATAATGGAGAGCTGATAGCCGAGAGTTTGTCTTTACATGGTAAGCGGCTGAAAGATCTTTGTCGGGCTAAGTTTCCAGGCTGTGATTTTTCTTTCCTCTCAGAGGTAGATAAGCTGTCTATAATCCAGGAATGTGGCGAGAGGATTGAAAGGTGGAATCAAGAAAAATAATTTCCATGTAACCATGTATATTTTGATGTATTAATTAATAAAACTTTTTCATTTTCCCTCTTTTTACATTTCTGACACTTGGGTTGTTCACGCCCTTTTACTTGCTTCCTTGATGTGGAACAATTCTATCCTTGGGGTAGTTGTAAATTTTTTCCCCTCTGCACGTTCTCCCACTACAACATTAAATACAGTGGGCGATTTTACTGTAATACACTCTTGCTCCTTTGGGAGCTGAAACGTTGGTATGGGTTTTTTGGGGCAGGGGAGTAATATATATAGTGGCCTTGCATTAGTAACTTTTCTTTACCTTTGTGATATTTGATTTTGATTTTGGAGTGATTTGTTCCGCGTCAACTAGAAGATCATTGCCTATAATCGTCCTTCTTATTTTCTGCGTTTGGTAAGTTGTAATGGCGGAAAGTGTGTTTAGAGGTTATTCTAGGTTGTCTGGTAGTGGTGGCAATGGTGGTGGTTTCCCTGAGTCTTCACTGACTGAAAGAGCCAGCAATCTTCAGGACTTAACTCTTGTTAGGCCTATTGCTTCTGTTACAAATGTCATGCCCACGGGAAGTGGTGTTCTGGCTGTTGGGACGGGTGAAGCAAGTGGAGCTGTGCCCTTGCAGTCTACCAGGGAAGCACCTGTGGCGTCTCGAGAGCCCGATACCGATTTTGGGGTAGTTTCTGTTATGGACGAGGATATGGTTGTCAATGCTGGTCCTCCTACAGAGTCCTTTTCCCAGCATAGGAGCTGCATCAGTGAGGCTGAGCTATAAACACATGGATGTTGCTTTGGTGCCAGCTTCGAGCTATTCACTCTAAGTGATCGCTGTTCATACATGGATACTTATGAGCCGGGGTCGGTGGTTATGGCAGTGGAACAATTTGAAAGAGGTCTCCGTTTTCCTCTGGACCAGATTTTCATCGATTTATGTGTTACATACAAATTTCCTATCGTTAAACTTTACCCCAACTTTGTCAGACAGATTTATGTGTTTTCTGAAATTCTCCGTAGGGCCGGTTGCTCACTGACTCTCAGTCGCCTTCTGTCATTTTTTGTCATAACTAAGAGGTTAGGGATCTCCGCTTTCATGCTTTTAACAGCCAGAACTCGTCAGTCTTTTATTGGGAATCTACCGGAATCTATAAAGACTCTCGGTTCAAATTTCATCTAGGTAAAACATTCATCTTTGAAGGATCTGCCTTTGAAGTGGAACTTTATGGATTCAACGTCCTTTGCCAAGCTCTTGCCTGTGCCCGACAAATCATCTCTTGATGAGAAATTTGTACGGAAGCTGTTGGAGGAACTCGCCACTGCCGCCACCATCGGTCATAGGTTAAATGCTAAATACTTCATCAGTTCATACCTGGCGGGTCGTAGGGAGGGTCGCTTTGATGGCTTGACCTCCAACTTAACCGATTAAGGTCAGTGTCCTGGGTTGCTGTGGGTGAGGTTTTCCAGTTCTTTTTTATTTTTGCTAACCTTGCTTGTTACTGCTATTTCTGCTTTTTCTTTGTAGCGGTGAACGCCATGGATTTCAACTTCTTAAAGGACTTGATGAGTGAAGTTGATGCCACCAAGTCGGTCCGGTAGGAAGAGGAGACGGCGAATAACTATGATCCTCCAGGTGATGACATCGTTACCTCACGTACTGCCAACATCGGCAAAAGGAAAGGGGAGATCAGGCCGGTGAGTAGCCTGTGAAGAGGAGAAAGAAAGGGGGAAAAGACCGGGAAAGGAGTGACTGGGAGAAAAGCATGCAGTCTGCCAAAGATCGGGAGAAAAGTGTGCAGTCTCCTAGTAAGGTTGATCAGCAACCGTATGGAGCCATCGAGCTCTCAAACAGCGAGTTTGATCTTACTACTGCTGAACGGATGAGTCTCTCGGTCAGTCCATTGAAGTCTGTTAGACTTCACATCCATGACTACTTCAGGAGACTTCCTGGTGAGTATCTGCTTTCGGGTAATTCTAATTATTTATGTTTATGATATTATTTAATGAGCTTATACTTTACAGATAACGGGCTTTTAGACTCAATGAAGGGGCATCAAGACTACATTGAGACAATGGTCGCTCTTCATAACTAGATGAACGTGTCCCATATCCGCTTCCAAAAGTCATACGATGACTTATTGGCATGGGAGGAAGAGGCCCATCGATCTTTTAGAAGTCACGATGATCAAATACGGTGGTTGAAGAAGGACCTGTAATCCTAAAAAGCTGAGAAAAAAGCCTTAACCATTCAGTTGTGAGATCTTGAACAGAGACTGGATCATTCTGAGAGTTCCCTTAATGCCGAGAGGAAGTACTGTTCTGAGACCACTCAAGATGCTATAGCTTGTATGCAGGCACAAGGAAATAAGATCTGGAAGCTTGGGAGAATGATGGTTTTGAGTCTAACTCAGGCTATGGCAGAGGTAAAAAGGCGTTATTTGTAAAGGCATCTTGGGCAACCTGCCAATGTTGCTGGCTTCTTGGATGTTCAATGTGCTCAACTTGTAGATCATATAACTGTCGATCTTGAAACCGACAAGAAAAAGGCCTTGAAGTCTGGTGAATTTCCTGTCTAGCTTCCTTCTTGGCGAAAGAGTTCTCTTTCGTCTACTCCTTCTGCCTATACTAGGGAAGCTGCCTCTTGATGTCCCGGTTTGCAAGTTGAGGCTCATTTGTTGAATAGATATCCCCTATTTCTTTTAGGCTCATTTATTGAATAGATATCCCCTGTTTCCTTTGATACCATCCACCCATTAGCGTGATCAATTGTGGCGTCAATGGCACCATTTTGAACAGTCTTGGATACAACACTTTCTTCATTTGTGGCATTTTGGATACATCAGTGTGATCAACTGTTGTGGTGTCTTACTTTGTCTTGTCATTGTGGATGGCGTTCTCTCTTTTTGGTTAGAGTGGCTTCCTTGCCTTGGATCTTTGTTGCTTTGTCTTGGGTTTTAACTACTTTGGGTACAGACAGAACTTTTGGATGCTGGCGGCTGCTTCGTGCATTAGGGATTGCTGGATTTTAGCCATTTTGTCGTTTCATAGCTAGTTGTGGGGGTCTTACTTATATCTATCTATTTTCCAGTTAACTGCTTATTTTGTCGGCTAACTCATATTGTAATTTTCATAAAGAAACATTAATACATTGTCATTTCTTCAATGTTCTTTTTATATTATTGAAAATAGCCATTTTATTTTTGTTTTCTTGTTTTTATGACTTGCTGTGATTAGTGTTTTTGCTTTTGTCATCCACTTTGTACCGGATGATCCTTAGGCGTTACATTTTTACGCTTGCTCTTGTCGAACCGGGTAAGGTTCCCATTAGAGAGGTTTTGGGCCTCTTAGGGGCTAAGTTATTATTCATTTCAGACTCACTTGCCATGAGACAGGTAAGGTTCCCGTTAGAGAGGTTTTGGGCCTCTTGGGGCTAAGTTATTGTCCGTTTTAGACTCACTTTCCATGAGACGGGTAAGGTTCCCGTTAGAGTGGTTTTGGGCCTCTTGGGGCTAAGTTATTGTCCATTTTAGACTCACTTGCCATGAGATGGGTAAGGTTCCCGTTAGAGAGGTTTTGGGCCTCTTAGGGGCTAAGTTATTGTCCGTTTCAGACTCATTTGCCATGAGATGAGTAAGGTTCCGGTTAGAGAGGTTTTGGGCCTCTTAGGGGCTAAGTTATTGTCCATTTCAGACTCACTTGCCATGAGACAGGTAAGGTTCCTATTAGAGATGCTTAAGTAAAGAGATTTATTAAAACAATGCTCTTCATTGATTCAGTGTTGGAAAAAATAAATTCTATTGATAATATTTTTTGAGATGTTGCACATTCCAGACTTATGGTAATGAGGTGCCATCCATGTTAGTCAACCAATACGCGCCATTTCCCATAGCTCTTAAAACTTGGTAGGGACCCTCCCAATCGCATTGGAGCTTGTTGACACCTGTGTTACCCCTGACGATTTCAGCATTTTTCAATACTAGCTCTCCTTCTTTGAACTCTCTCGGTTTAACTTTCTTGTTATGATATTTGGTTGCCTGCCTTCTATATGCTTCGGCTCTTACCCCAGCTGCTTGTCTTCTTTCGGCCAGCATCTCTTTACAGATCATGATTTTCTTGTCGTTAGAATTAGGATCATAGTTGGCTACTCTTTAAGATGGGACTCCCAACTCAACTGGTACTACTGCTTCCATTCCATAGGCCAGGCTGAATGGTGTCTCTCCTGTGGCATTTTTCGGTGTGGTTCTTTCAGTCCAGAGAACATGATAGAGCTCTTCTGCCCAGTTTCCCTTTTCTTCATCTAGCCTTTTCTTTAAGCCGGTGAGGAGATTGCAGTTGGTGACTTCAGTCATGCCATTGGTCTGAGGGCATGAAACAAATCCAAACTTGTGCTGTATTTCCATTCTTTTATAAAAATCATGAAATCTTTGACAGTCGAATGGTTTTCCATTATTTGTGATGAGTGTGTGCGGGAGACCGAACCTTGTTATGACTTACTCGAAGAAAAAGTCTTCTGCCTTGGCGGCTGTTATGGTTGCCATTGCTTCTGCTTCAATCCATTTAGTGAAGTGATCAACTGCTACTAACAAGAACTTTTTCTGTCCTGCCACCTTGGGAAAGGGTCCGAGTATATCATGCCCAAGTTAAGAAAGGCCAAGGGCTATTGATTGATTTCCTTTCAGTTTTCGGTATATGAATCTTGTCGACATGTGTTTGACATTTGTCACACTTCTTCACCAACTCTTTAGCATCTTCTTCCCTCGTTGGCTAGAAGTATCCTTGCAACTCTTCCTTTCTTTAGATAGTCTTGTACCCTTGGTGGGCTCCATAAATTCCCTCATGAATTTCTTCTAAGATCTATTTCCCTTCCGCTCTAGTCGCGCATCGACATCAAGGGTGTGATACTGATGTTTTGAACAACACTCCTTTGTAATAGGTGAAATTATTCGCTTGTTTGATGAGTCGGCTTTCCTCTTGAGGATCTTTTGAGGCGACACCATTATCTTGGTAGTCAATTATGGGGATCATCTAGTCATCTCTTTCCTAGATAAAGAAAACATGGGGGCTATCGATGCTTCTCTGTTGCAATTCCTCCTTCATCTCCATACTCTGGCATAGTGGGCCTCCCATTGAGGCGGATTTAGCGATCAAATATGCCTTTTGGTTCTCACTCCTGTCAACTTGCTGGATGGCCCATTGTCCCCCATTCTTTTCTACCGCTGATAATAAGTCTTTGGCTCTAGTCAGGTACTTGCTTAGGGTCTCATCCTTAACTTGAAATTCTCCTATATTTGATTTACCATTAGCTGGGAATCACTAACTATTCTGAGATCTTCTGCCTTGACTTCTACTGCTAAAGATAATCTTGCCACCAGGGCCTCATATTCGGCTATGTTGTTTGTGACTTTGAAGCAGATTTGAGCTCCATATTTGATGACAACCTTGTCTGGACCTCTCAGGATTACGCCAATTCCTACACCATGCTCATTTTCTGTTCCATCAACACAGAGCTTCCAAGTTGCGCTTTGTAACGCATTGCTTCTGCCCCTCCAATGCTTTCCATAATGAAATCTGCCAACACTTAAGCCTTCATTGCCTTTCTTGCTTCATACTAGATTCCATAGTTGCTTAACTGCATTAACCATTTTACCAATCTCCCCGACAGCTCCGGCCTTTGCATCACTTTCCTTAGTGGCAGATCCGTTCTTACCACTATGGGATAGCTTTGAAAATAATACTTCAATCTTTCGGTAGTGGTGACTAGTGCAACTGCCAATTTTTCTACCATTGGATATCGAAGTTTTGCATCTCTTAGTGCCTTGCTGATGTAATAGATGGGCATTTGCTCTGATCCTTCCCCTCGAATGAGCACAGATGCTACTGCCTCCTTACATGCTGATAGGTATAAAAATAGTGTGTCGTTTGGGATGGGACAGCTGATTAATGACGGCGTAGTTAGAAATCTTTTGAGATCTTCAAATGCTTGCTAGCAGTCATCTCCCCATTAAATTGTTTAATGTTCTTGAGGCTGTGGTAAAAGGGCAAACACCTTCTAGCTGAGTTTGAAATGAACCTTCCCAGTGCTGTGATTCTTCCATCGAGAATTTGGACTTCTCTGATCGTTCTTGGCGGCTGCATATTGATGATTGCTTGAACCTTCTTCAAATTTGCTTTTATTCCTTTGTTTGACACCATACATCCCAAAAATTTCCCTACTGTGACCCCAAAGGTGAATTTATCTGGATTCATCTTCATATTAAAGCCTTTGAGGATCTAGAATACCTTTTCTAGATCCGATGGGTGATCTTCTTTCTTCTTGCTTTTCATGATGACATCATCTATGTACACTTCTACTACCTCCCCAATGAGATCTTGAAACATGAGATTCATCAATCTTTAGTAGGTTACCTCTGCATTCTTCAGCCCGAAAGGCATCATTTTGTAACAGTAGGTGCCTTTGTGAGTAATGAAGCTTGTCTTCTCCTCATCATCCTTCTTTATAGGGATTTGGTGATACCCTGAGGCCATGTCTATGAGGCTGATGAGTTCATGGAAGGCGGTAGAGTCAATAAACCTGTCATTGTTGGGCAGTAGGTAGTTATCTTTTGGGCAGGCTTTATTGAGGTCAGTGAAGTCGACACACATTCTCTATTTCCTACTTGATTTCTTTACTATGATGATATTAGACAGCCAATCTGTGTATCTTACTTCTCTGATAAAACCTGCTTTCTCCAATTTATCAACCTCCTCTATTGCCATTTTCTCTTTCTCGGCTGACATTGGTCTCTTCTTATGTGCTACCAGCTTGACGTTTAGATCTACCTTTAAGGCATGAGAAGCTATCACCAGGTCAACTCCCGTTATTTCTGAGGCTAAAATTGTAAAAAGTTTTATGTACCGCTTCAACTTGTCGATGATAAGTGTTTCTAAGTCTGCTAACTTCGTTGAGTTTTTGACTTCCTTTCCTTTTGTCAATTTTGCTGTCTTTGTTTTCCCTACAGGTTCAATCTGTTCTTCCGCCTCGATCTCCTATATTTCCTCAATTGGAAGTGCCTCTGTTGTAGCTATCAAATAGCATGCCTTGGTTGCCTCCTGATCTCCCTTTACCACCACCATACCTGCCTTTGTTGGAATCTTCATTGTCAAGTACCGGATTGATGTCACTGCTCCTGAGTCATATAGGTACGGCCGTCTAAGAATTGCATTGTATGCCAGAGGCATATCCATGACATTGAAGAGGGCTTTGATCTCCTTGCTATGTGGTTGGTCTCTTCCAAATTCTACCATTAGCTCAACTAATCCCATGGGATGGATAGGTGCGCCACTTAGTCCTAAGACCGGTGTAAGGCAGTGCTTCATATTCAACTGTGATCCCCCCCCCCCCCCCCATTTATTTGTATGCTGTCCACTTAATCTAATTGATGGAGCTTCCTTCATCTATCAGTATATGCTTAACGGTGTAATTATCTATGATGGCTTCTACAACTAGTGTGTCACCATGAGGTGCTTGGACATGCGCCCCGTTGTAAGGACCAAAAGTGATGACTGGGACTGGGTGATCTGATCCCCTTCTGGCTTGCTTAGTGGCATTTATACTCATGACTTCTACTCTTGACCTTTTCATTATTGCTACCAAACATGATTCTCCACCCATGATGACATGCACCTTCCCTAAGACGGTCTTTCCTTTGGGATCAGCAGTTGCTTGGGACTCTTTTGGTCGGTTTGGCGGCTGTGCTTCTTTGGTTTGGGTGGTGAAATTTCTCAGGGCTCCCATTTCTATTAATTTTTCAATCTCCCTTCTTAACTCAAAGCAGTCCTCTGTGTCATGCCCATAATCTTCATGGAACTTGCAAAAATAACTCATGTTTCTTGACCGTTGGATCATTGGCCTAGGATGAGTGTTTGGAGTTTGACTATCTTTTATCCATATGAGGACATTTGTTCTAGACTAGTTCAGGGGAGTGAAACTCTCCCGTCTTTCCTAGTTGTATCGGTAGGGTTTGCTGTAGGTGTTATAGGGACGGTAGGTTTGTCTGGTGGTGTGGGCTTGTTGGACTTGTGTCTTTGGTGGCTTGTCTTCTTTCTTTTCTTTTTTCTTTACATCCGTTTCTTCTTTCTCTAATCTCCTGTAACGTCTCCCATCATCAACACTGACACATTTTTGAGCCATCAGCATCAAGTCCTGATACGTCTTTGGAGGCTTTGAGTAGATCTTGTCTGTCAGTCGTCCCATGGTTGTGCCTCTTCTCAGTGCTTGGACTGTTGTGTCAATGTTCAGGTCATCTATCTTGGTTACTTTTTTGTTGAATCTCTCCAGGTAATCTCTTAGTGACTCATTGTCTGTCTGTTTGCATTGATAGAGTTGTTCAGAACTTCTCTTTGGTAGTATGTTTGAAAAAATTCTGAGGATGAATTTTGTTGATAGATCTTTCCATGTGGTGATTGATCCAGGCAGCAACTTACTACACCACTTCTAAGCCGTTCTGACCAATGTAGTTGGGAAAACTTTGCAAAGGAGCTTATTGGAAGCATTATAGAGTTGCATGTAGTTCACAAACTTTGTGGTGTGCATTTTCGGACATCCTGTGTCGGAGAAAGAGTCAAAGGTAGGTACTTTGAAGTTCCTTAGAAGAGGTGTAGCAAGAATTTCTGTGGTTAATGGTGATTTTTTAGTCTGAAAGGGTTGAGGCATTTGGGTGGCTTCCATCTTAAGATCCTTGATCATCTGAGTCATCATGAGTCGAAGCTTGTCCTCCTCAGAGACACTATTCCTCTACTTTCATCTTGTTCTGCCGCTTCCTGGGTCTCCTTGTGGCACACTTTCACGAGGAGCTTTGGACGATTCCACTTCTTCAAAGTCCTTGCTAAGGCTTCATCTTGTTCGTTTCTTTTATTTACCGGCATTCTCTCCTTCTTTATCAACCTCAAGAGTAACTATCTGAGGCATTCCTGTCTCATCAACGTTTTGGTCTGCTGGTGTGACTGGAGTTTACAACTGTGCCATTGCCACCTGCATTTGCGCTTGTAGGTTTGCCATTGCTTTAGCCAGTTGTTGCCATATTCGTGGTGGTGGTGTGGTTTTCGGTTGTTGTATAGTATCTTTCTAATTATTTTGGTTGGGGTTGTTGGCAGGTGGGTCTTCTTCGATCGAGGTCGAGGCACCGTCTCTGTGTTCCATCGGTTGGTTTATCTATCGATTCTCAGCAACGGAACCAAATGATGGAGTCGATAGGACTGTGCTGGGCTGGATCTATGTTGTGGTCTAGTTCAATAAGTTTGTGGCAGTTGAGATAAGGGTTGTGTCGGTCTTCTTGTCGGTCAAGGTAGTAGTTTATGTCGGCCCCAAAGAGGCTGTTGTTCTATCGGTCCTCTTGAGTCAATCCTACACAAAGAGAAAATCGTCGGACGGGACAAGTATCCCGGATTTCACTCCGACACTCAAGTCATTTAAAGGCATTTAATGTAGTAATTAATGAGCTGGAGGTTGGAATCCTTTACCTGTAGAATCTTTGGGTATTTAAGTGTTCTTGTGTATGAAGTGTCGCCTTGGGGACTTGCCAGGTGTCTTAGCAAAGCTGTGGAAGTATTTAGTGTGGTTTGTTTTTGGGCTTTTGTTGGGCTCTTGGCCTACTCTATCAATTATTTTTAAAATTTTTAAAAAATTGAATTCAATATTTTATAACTCACATATAAAATATTAGATAAATTTTTTAAATGAATTTTTTATAAATTTTTTTAAATGATAATTGACATTTTACACCTATTTAACCAGCTAAATATAAGTTAGATATTAAATTGTTGATTTTACCAAATTTCCTTAATTTGACCCCATGTTACAAGTTGGCGTACCAATTTGACACTTCTTCCATAACACTATTATTTATTTTGCTTCCTATAAATGAATTTCATAAAATTTAAGTAAAAAGGTACATATAAATCCTTTAACTATGGTGCAATTTTTACTTAAAGCCCTTAAATTTTAAAGTATCTCATTTAAGCCCTTCAACTTCTAATTTCATGTGATATAACCTTAGGTGGTTAGCAGTTGTTAAATAGGACATTTTCAA
>CANYLF010047623.1:0-15153 GCA_948193215.1 Bocquillonia castaneifolia
CAGACTCATTAAAATCAGGAGGAGCCACTAGAAAAGAACCTGTATGTAGCCGGAGGTGATCGAAGAAGCAAATAAGCAAAAGCACCGGTGAAGGAAAAATATTGAAAGCAAAGGCAGAAAGTAAAAAAGGAGAAGCAAAAAAAAGTAGGAAAAGTATAAAAAATGTAAAACAACACAATTTGTAGGAAAGGGAGAGAGCTTAAGATAAAATCAAAGCCGTAGGATCAAATCAAGATCAGCGGCAGAGAAAAATAGGAAATCAAAGAGACACTGGTATACGAAAAGTTAAAACGGCAGACAATAAATGACAGTTGTTAATCGTGAGAAAAGAGGAGACATGTCCCATCATAAATGGAAAAATAACTGACAGATGAAAGGGCGTCAAAAATTTGAAAAGACAAAATTTTTTTTTTTAAAAGTTCAAAATGCAAAACTTTTCGCGACATGGGAGGGAAATTCCTTAAGCCGCTCGATTTTCACATTTTAGAGCCAGCCGGCATGGATAAGTAGTTTAGTGGATACATAAAGTGAGCGGATTCATATATTGCCTTCAAAATCGAGCCGCTTAACTTAAATTTTATACAGCCGCCCATCATTAGTTTGGATAAACAAAACTCCAGACCGATGCTTACAAAACAACAAAGAAGTCATAAATAACTTCCCATACTTGAGTGGGGAGTACTGATAGAGTACTAAATATTGGGCTAGAATTAGACCCAATACCATGTAACAGAAAAATGGCATCTTTCTAGAACACCAATGGAATGGAGGACCAAGGGGACACTTGTAAGAAATCTAGCAAGTGCTTCCAAAACCCTAGATTCCTTGAACATACTATATAAAGAATAGTACAATGATATGTGAGGTAATTCTATTCTTCTAAAACCCTAAACCCTTTTATTCTCTATTTTCTGATACTATTCATTAACTTAAGTATCGGGGTACGAACGGGACCCCCCAGTCTCGACGTATTCTAACCTGTTGTTTGTGTTGCAGAGATCCACCAAACAACACTTGAGACCCACGAGTCAGGCATTGAGACCCGAAAGTAACGAGTAGATACCTACATGGATAATCTAAATCCATCACTTCTTATCATCAGCAGCCCTCTCTCACACATACAACTTGGAAGAACATATACCGACTTTTTTTTTTGGTTAATGACGGATAAACTTACCTATGGTAAAATATATATTGGCGTAATCCAAAATTCATTCATTTTATCTTATTTTATTTTATTTTTCATGTGACTATCCCATTCCATGTCATGTTTAATGCTATGGTCTTCTGCATGCATATGCAACATCCTCCTATCACATGCATGCATAAAAAATTCATAATCTAATCACTTCTTTTTAACCAATTCACAGTTTTAACTTAGCAATAAAATGATTCAATTTTTTTTTTTCGGATGCACAAAAGAATGTTTTTTTATTAGTAGAACAATGATAAATTCACATAAGTCTATTTTATTTATTTATTCAGTATTTAATTTTGTTGGGTAAAAAATAAGATAAAAAGAAGGAAATCATAATGGAAATGGAGAAGTGATTGACATGAGATGATGTATCCTAAAATCCTACATGAGCTGTTTGGCTGTTAAGAGTTGAACACCGCCCTTCTCAACCTTTTTTTTGTCACAGCCTCAATGCAGTAAGTAACTCAATCCCAAAAGTTTATTTATTTATTTCTTATTTTTTATTAATTAAACGTATATGATATCTCATACATACACACACATACTATTATCTGTCTCTCTTTTCTTTTGTTCTATCACATTTGTTGCCTAACAATAAACACAAATATAGATAATTTTATAAGAGAAGAGAGACTTCTGTTTTGAGGGTTTTTTTTTCTTGTGTACTGTATTGATTGCCCACCTGAATTGTCTTCAGTTTTTTTCTATTTTTGTTGGTTTTTTCTTATTGTGCTCTTTATAATCTAATTAAAACTCCATTGATGTTTTTCTTCTATTTGCAGTCTCTTTTAAAAGGCAACTGATTTAATCTATTAAAGCTTCAAGATTTAAGGGTTTACGGCTAGTTGCTTTCAGGTTTCAGGAACCTCTTGATTGGTTTCAGGAAAGCTTCTGATTGGTTTCTTTCCAGTGCATTTTTAACTTCAAAGTTTTTCTGGGTTATTTGAATTGGTTGTCTTTAGGGTCACTATTAGATTGCAAATCCTTTTATCTTTTTCTGAACTTATATCACGTAATTCTATTGCTTGTTTGAGGGTTAGGGTTTTTGAGGTCAATAAGGATTGATTTTTCTTCTTCTTCTTCTTCTTCTTCTTCTTCGTGTCTTTGTGTTTATCTGGGATTTACTTTTGGAGGTTTTGTGTTAATGGGTCTTTATTTGTTTATTCACTGGTCATGAGATTGGGGGTGTCTAAAGGGGAATTGTATCTGGTTGATTTAATCAAGCAATGAGTCGTAGGGTGCGGCGAAAAGTGGCAAAGAAAGGTAAAGAGAAGGTTGTTTTATCTAGTTTCCCTGAAATTGAAGATGAAGTTTCATGCTCTGATAGTAATGAGGCTGTTGATTGGACTGGCTTGCCTGATGATACTGTAATTCAGTTATTTTCTTGTTTGAATTATCGGGACCGTGCAAGCTTGTCATCAACATGTAGGACATGGAGAGCTCTTGGTGTTTCTCCATGCTTGTGGACTTCATTGGACCTCCGTGCCCACAAATGTGATGCTGCCATGGCAACTTCTCTTGCTTCTAGATGTATACATCTTCAGAAGCTGAGGTTTCGTGGAGCAGAGTCAGCAGATGCAATAATACACCTTCAAGCTAGGAATTTGCGTGAAATAAGTGGAGATTACTGTAGGAAAATAACAGATGCTTCTCTTTCTGTTATTGTGGCTCGGCATGAGTTGCTCGAAAGCCTCCAACTTGGGCCTGACTTCTGTGAGAGGATCAGCAGTGATGCTATAAAAGCCATAGCCTTTTGCTGTCCTAAACTAAAGAAACTTCGGCTTTCTGGAATAAGGGATGTTTCTGCTGATGCCATAAATGCTTTGGCCAAGCATTGTCTGAATTTAATTGATGTTGGATTCTTGGACTGTCTAAATGTTGATGAGGTCGCACTGGGAAATGTAGCATCTGTTCGTTTCCTCTCAGTTGCAGGGACTTCAAATATGAAATGGGGTGTGATTTCACATCTTTGGCATAAGCTTCCTAATCTAATTGGATTGGATGTTTCAAGAACTGATATTGGTCCAACTGCAGTTTCTAGATTGCTATCATCATCTCATAGCTTGAAAGTTTTGTGTGCATTGAATTGTTCAGTTCTCGAAGAAGACACCACCTTTAGTGCAAACAGATACAAGGGAAAATTGTTAATTGCCCTTTTCACTGACATTTTTAAAGGGCTATCTTCCTTATTTGCCGATACTACAAACTCCAAGAAAGGAAAAAATGTGTTTTTGGATTGGAGGAATTCAAAGACCAAGGACAAGAACTTAGATGATATTATGACTTGGGTTGAATGGATCCTGTCACATACACTTTTGCGTACATCTGAGAGCAATCCACAAGGTTTGGATGATTTCTGGCTAAAGCAAGGGGCGGCAATATTACTCAGTTTAATGCAGAGCTCACAAGAGGATGTTCAAGAAAGGGCAGCCACGGGAATTGCAACTTTTGTGGTCATTGATGATGAAAATGCCAGCATTGATTGTGGAAGGGCTGAGGCAGTTATGCGAGATGGTGGCATACGCCTCCTCCTAGACCTTGCCAAATCATGGAGAGAAGGTCTTCAGTCAGAGGCTGCTAAGGTAATTTTATTTGTGGATATATAGAGGCAATAACATTTATGTAATTTCATTTTATCAACTAGCTTGATCAGATTTAGGTACCTGTTCTATCACTGCCTGGATTTCCTGCACTGCCTCCAGATCATCGGTCTGGTATCTTTGATACTTCTTTTCTTGATTTCATTTGGCAATATAGGAAATTGAGTACGATGTTTATTTGAATGGTACAGGCTATAGCAAACTTGTCTGTAAACGCAAATGTTGCGAAAGCTGTTGCAGAAGAAGGAGGAATTGATATTCTTGCTGGGTTGGCAAGATCCATGAATAGGCTGGTGGCTGAGGAGGCTGCTGGAGGACTTTGGAATCTTTCAGTTGGAGAAGAGCACAAGGTTATAAATGCTTCACTTTTTTTTTGTTGTTTCTATTATCTCAAAGCATATGTTCTCTGTTTCTAATTATGTTTGGGTAAAATTATTTGCCAGGGTGCCATTGCTGAAGCTGGCGGAGTAAAAGCTTTAGTTGATCTTATATTTAAATGGTCATCTGGTGGTGATGGAGTCCTGGTCGAGTCTTTTACCTTTGCAACTTCATCCTGTGAAATACTATAATTGCTTGCAACACTATTTTCCTGCATAAAGTTCAAGTAGCTGTTGTATTAGATCCTAATTCTTGGATTCATTTCGATTTATCTCATTTTCAGGAACGTGCAGCTGGTGCTTTGGCAAATTTGGCAGCTGATGACAAGTGCAGCATGGAAGTTGCACTGGCAGGCGGTGTACATGCTTTAGTGATGCTTGCTCGTAGTTGCAAGTTTGAGGGAGTGCAAGAGCAGGTGGGTGATTCTCCAGCTTTAGGGGATATATTGTGGGTGAAAAAGAAAAGCTGCGTTAGAAGATTACTGAAATGAAACATTTGTCAATTAATTATTACCAAAACAATAGAGCAAAATGGGTGAAAGGAAATAACTAAAGTTGAGAGTCAATCGAATTCAAATTGATCTGCCAAATTTGGTTTTTCAGGCTGCCCGTGCCTTAGCTAACTTGGCTGCTCATGGAGATAGCAATACGAACAATGCTGCCGTTGGACAAGAGGCTGGGGCTCTCGAAGCACTTGTTCAACTTACACGTTCACCTCATGAAGGTGTCAGGTAATTTATTGTGAAATCCTAATTTCCTTTACTAAAACAGCCTTCTTTCCTTGCATTACCTTTTGCTATCTAATTATTCTACCTCTTTTGTCCATCTAGTTAAGTGCTCTTACATATAAATTCTGTGCTACTGATTTTGTGGTTTATCTATTATATGATATTTGTTGTAGTTATTCTGTTTCCATCCTCTCTTTTTTTGCCCTCACATGCATTTGCTTTTTCACCCTGTAATCATGACTGATTGGATACATTAATGACTCCATTTGTAATTACCACAACAAAAGAATTATCTGCTGTGACATAATCATTGTTTAAACACATATGGCCAAAACTTTTATTCCTGGAAGCAAAATTTTATTTTTCTTTAGGAGGTTTTGTCTGATAGTTGCTATTCAAATGCTCATCAAACAGGCAGGAAGCTGCTGGTGCTTTGTGGAACTTATCATTTGATGACAGGAATCGAGAAGCAATAGCAGCTGCTGGTGGCGTTGAGGCCTTGGTATGGTTTTTTTTTTGTTGGTATGCAATTGATTGCCTTGTCAGCATTTGATGCAATAAGAGATGCTTCAAGTGAATGCTTTATAAGAGGTTCTTGCAGAAGAGTGAAGACAATAATGCACATTTCTGTTGATTTGCTAGGCTAGAAGTGAAAACACTCTTAATCTCCTTTATATTAATTTAATCACTTGACTAAATGATGGGCTGCTTACCAACTAGAATACAATTTTTTAGCCAGTACAGGACTAATAGTAATGAACAAATAGTAAATAGGCAACCCTAGTAATAACTTTGGAGTTATTGCTTTGTCTAGTTTGATGTGTACAAACTAAGTTGATTGAGGCGAAAGGACTGCTTTTAGGAGGAATCATTGTGTTTCCCTTTTTTTTTGTTGTAAATAAATTGTGAAAATGAATATTCATACTCTCAGATAGCCAGATATAACTGGAGAAAGGACGATCATTTTTAGGATGTTAGTTAACACATGCAGTTACATATGTTAATGTCTCTTCAGGTCTCTCGACTCTTGGGAAAGTTGGTGTTTTATTGACTTCTTACTACTCTTTATAGCTAGGAACTTTTAACTTATTTTAACTTAATTATCCTGTGGTTGACACTTCATCTATGTCCATGGCTTATGTGCAATAGGTCATTTTTTTTTTTGCTGAACCAATTCTTGCTGAGAAGTACAAATTAATAAACATGAATGCTATTTTCTTCCACTTGTCCCAGATGGTTTTGTGTTCATGATACTTTCTGTTGTTGGCGTTATCATAATAAATTTTATTTATGACATACTATAAGTGAAATTGTTCTTAGTCGAAGTCTTGTCAGAAATGCTAATTCCAAGTCAAAATTTTGTCAGTAGTGGTTATTTCTCAGAAGTATTTGAAAGATTTATATGGCTGTAATACAACCATCGATTAAGTTCTGACAGTTATAATTCTGTTGTTTGGCTTTGTAATTTTTTTTCCCGTGTGGAATTCACTTGATTGCAATTGTAGTATGTTCTATATGTTTGAAAGTGTCACTGAATAAAGGCTGTCTTATGTGGTTGATTCAGGTTACTCTTGCACAAGCCTGTTCGAATGCCTCCCCAGGCCTTCAGGAGAGGGCTGCTGGAGCTCTATGGGGATTGTCAGTGTCAGAAGCCAATAGGTATGTGCATTGCTTCAATGTTTGCTTTTAGTCCTCGTTTGGTGGTGCTCTTTCAGTGGTCATAATAAAGCTTCTGTTTGTCTCTTAATGTTTCATCTGCATATACTTGTCATGTACATAGATAATAAAACATCAAATATGAAATTAGAGCATAGGATGATTGTATAGGCTGTGATGTTAGGACTGTTGGCTCTAATAGTTAGATATTGGTATAAATAGATTAGATAAGTTGTAGTTGGGGAGGAAAATAGGTTATCAATAAAAATTACAATTCTTTTCTATCTAAAATCTTTCTCTATCTTCTCCATCTCTCTCCTCATTTCTCATCATCCAAAAACAGGTTATGGCCTAAACAACTAAGGTCATAGCAATGCTATCAACAAAAAAAAATTTACAGCCTTGTCACATCCTCCACTTTTTTTCATCCTATCCCTTAGGGTAGGGCCAGTTCAGACTCGGTTGTGTAGATTCTCGTAAACAGAGTCCTCTTCCTGGTGAGAGGTGAAGCATTCACTGGCTGAGCAAAAGGGCAGCATGATGCATATGGTTTTAGAAAGTAAATTACAAATATGATTTTTCGAGGTTGGAAAGTTATGCTTTTTTTGTAACAAAAGGATGGAACATTATTAGTTGCCAGCAATAATTTCAAAGGAAAAAAAAAATCAGTCTGTAACTAATATCTTTGATTTACCAACACTATTTGACTATTGCAAAGCTAGATAAGCATGTCGGCTCTGTTTCATTGCAATGATACTTGTACAACTAGATCTAATTATTTTTTTTATTCATCTTGCATTTCTATCTGCAAAAATGATTTTTGTTTATCTTCAATCCTTGCAATTTCATGTTGAAGTTACTCTGGAACTGAACTTGTTTATGCAAATGCTGTGGGAAAAGATAGCATTTGATTCTTTGTTCTTAGGCATATGTGCTAATGTTATCTATACATATTTGCTGGCTTTTACTAGCATTGCCATTGGACGAGAAGGAGGTGTTGCACCTCTGATTGCTCTTGCACGATCTGAGGCTGAGGTGAGAATTTTGATCTATAAGCAGCATTTCTAAGAATTGTAGTCATCTTAAGCTAATGTTTTCGTTATTGGGCATTTCATTTACCATCATGTGGACCCTGACTTCAGTTCTGTGTGTATCTTTACTTCTTAGGATGTCCACGAAACTGCTGCAGGGGCTCTGTGGAATCTTGCTTTCACCCCAGGTAATGCTCTCAGGATAGTGGAGGAGGGTGGAGTTCCTGCACTAGTGCATCTATGTTCCTCATCTGTATCAAAGATGGCTCGCTTCATGGCTGCACTGGCACTAGCATACATGTTTGATGGAAGGTGATTATTAGAACCCAAGTCCTTTTGAGTTCTTATGAGCTTCTGTTCTGTAGGTTAATTTCTTTCATTATGCATGAACAAGGTATATTTTTTTACTTTGTGTTTCTGGTAAGTTGCGCTTGAAGGTTAAATTAACTCAATTGTGGTCAATATGTGTGCCAAGTATATAATGTGAAGTGCTGTCTCTCTGCTATTATAATGTTTCATTTTCTCTATTTGAGATGTTCTATGATATCCATCCTTTAAAAAAAAGCCTAAAGGTCATCCCAGTCCCTGCCAGAAGGTCATTTTAGTCCCTTTCTTATAATATCATCTCTGCAACACTAATTTACATTCCAAATAAACCAATGCTGTTTAAAATAGAGGAGTGACAGTAAATTTAGAAATTAAAACATATCTCGCTCCACTTCTCTAAGATATCAAGTCCATTACTTCTATGGAATGTAGGGAGTACGTGGTTGCAGATGGAATTATAATGACATGGAAATAAGGTTCTTCTCCTTTCCTTGAAAAAAAAAAGCTTCTTCACCTAATACACAAGCATTCCCAAGCTCTCTGACCAAAAAAATAAGGGATTATTTTTAGTAAACAATGCTATGATATTCTTTTTTTTTTTCTCAAAATATTCTTATTTGACATCATTTATGTTCAAGTTCCAGCTCTGCAATATTTGTTGCTTGCTTGCTTGACATTACTCCCTATTGTCTTCTAAAACATGTGGCATTTTTATCCTCTTTGCCACATTTTATCCTCCAACAATCAAGGAAATTTAGGTCAAACTAACGTCTGGAATCTTCTCCTTAATCAGAATGGATGAATTTGCACTGATAGGAACTTCAACTGAAAGCACTTCAAAAAGTGTTAGCTTAGATGGGGCTAGAAGAATGGCTTTGAAGCATATTGAAGCTTTTGTCCTTACATTTTCTGATCAACAAACATTTGCTGTTGCTGCCGCATCATCAGCTCCAGCAGCATTAGCGCAAGTAACAGAAAGGGCTCGTATTCAAGAAGCAGGACATCTGCGATGCAGGTTTTTGTTCTCTGTCATTCGCCTTTCCTCAAATTACTAACACACACATTCAAAAATGATTTGTTGTGACTTGTGAGATTGCATAGAACAACTGTTTGTGTTAGGCTTGACTACTAATGTGAAACAATAATGATTACTGTTGAATGCTTGTTTATATGAAATAATGGCTGAGATGCAAAATTCTCTGCTTGATCAAAATCAAAGTTTTATGCGGATGTTTTCCTTTCTCTGAAAACTTGGTTATCTTGTGTTTTGATGCTCTTGGTTGTTTTGGGACACATCAAACAAAGATTGTCATTGGACTCTCTGACTATCTACTCTTTTCCAAAGTGGTTACTCAGTGTATCTTCTAATAAAGAAATTTAATTTTATAGGTTCTCTCCTTTTTTTTCTATTTGTTTATTTATGCAACTATGTACCTGCTTTGTTCTGTTTTATTGTTCCTGACTGCGTTTCCCACTTTCCATGTTATTCTTTTTGGGCTCATAGTGGAGCTGAAATTGGAAGATTTGTTTCCATGCTACGGAATTCGTCTTCTATATTGAAGGCTTGTGCTGCATTTGCCCTTCTCCAGGTAATAATTGGATCCCCTAGTGCCCACTTTTCTCCACATTCTAGAAAAAAATTCCACCTCCCAAGTTTTTTGGTTCATCATTCATTGCTGTTCATCTTCTAGTAAGATTGATCAGATGACTGTTTTTTTAGTACAAATTTTGATCACATGAATGCAATCCTCTCTGCAGTTTACAGTTCCTGGTGGCCGACATGCTATGCATCATGCAAGTCTTATGCAAAATGCTGGAGCTGCACGGGTTGTGCGTGCCGCAGCTGCAGCAGCGACTGCACCTCTAGAAGCCAAAATTTTTGCAAGAATAGTACTTCGTAACCTTGAGCACCACCAGATAGATCCTTCAATATGAAGACCAGGGAAACTTAGTTTTGAGTAATTGATGGAGGCCTGTTCACATATTAAGTTCACAGCTCCCTTTCTTAGTGAAGGAATATATTCTGTTTTATCTCCATATACAAAGTCTGAGAGTGGTGTTATGCGACAATGCTCGATGTAACTTCTTTCCCTTCTCACCCACTATTTGCTAGGTATTTAGAGTTGGCTTATTTGGTCGAGTGATTTTTTCCCTTTCTGTAGCAATTCCTTACATATCAAAAGTACTATTGGTGGGGGATTGATCCATAAACAAGTAAATAATAGTTTGTTCCTTTTCTTCTGTTATATGTATTCATTGTGACAATCTTCCATATAATGAAAATGAGGCTGTTTGAGACTTGCCGAGGCTTAATACTTGAAGTCTTTGGGAGATGAGGAATCCAAATGGGCTCTTTTGTAGGTGAACTGAGGCAGGGTGCTGGTGGCAATACAATATGGATTTGTTGCAACTCTGCTGCATTGTCTTTGGCGGTCTGCCATTGTCAAGTTATTTGATTTCAGCTGTACATTTGAAATCGTTTCACCATATGATCAGAAAACCGATAAATAAGAAGAGACTTGAAAGAGCCTAATTCATTAAATTCCTTCTCCACAAGTAGTGATAAAAATTGAGTTCAGCAACAGGCTTACCACGTTTGCTTAATGGTGGGTTTTTAATATTTATTTATTAATTTTTGTTATAAGCAGCTAATGATGTTGTAAATTCTATCTTTTAAATATTGCAGATGGCACACGGACAAAATCAATCAATATTTCACTGTCAAAGATCAGCCGGATTCAAGTATATTTCATGAACTAGCAATGCAATAACTCCAGTCATAGCCATAGGACATTCCCTTGATTTACTGTTTGGAAGTGAGGGTGTATCATATTACAAAACCATAAGGATGAAATACTAGCATAAGAGTTATTATTTTAATTTATGATTTATGATTATTTTTAATTATGCACAAAGAATGAATGTATATATGTATTTTGCACTTCTGCTCAATCTTGTCTTGTAGAGATAGAGTAATTATCGAATGTGCAGCGAAGTTTGATCCTCAATAAGCCCAAATAGTTGGAGAAAGAAGTTCCTGATTTTAGATACCCATCTGAAAGACGAAGCTTCTTCCGTTATCTGATGATATGATGCAGGGTCCTTCAGATAGGGGACTATGTACTTCTTCATATCAACTCGAGAAATTTGCAGGTGATTCCCAGAGACATTAATGAATTTGACCTTTCCAGCTTCATCCAGCGTTTTCAAGCCTATCCAGTCTTCAGTGTAGAGCTTAGTCTGAAAGAAAGGCAAGATACTCAAGTAATCAGAAGTTGTCACTAAACTAATATTGAAACTTCAAATAGCTTTTGTTCACTGCTTGTCCAGTGGAAAACATAGAAGTGAGAATTTTGCAACATTCTCATTCGTTTGAACAATCCTTCACAAAGTTCAATACTGATCATCTTCATCAGAAAATGAGGAATAGGAAAGTACCTCCTGGACAGGCAGAACTATATTAAAGGCCCCATCTGGATAATACCCAAACCAGGAGGTTTCCTTCGGAATCAAAACTGTATCATGCTCAAACTGAAAAGCATGATCCGAATTGTCAGAACAATAGCATCATTTAAATTAGACAAAAAAAACGTCAGGAAAACGAGTAGAGCTCTGACCATAATTAAAACCAAATTCTCTAAGCTAACCAACCGTTCCTTGTATGTAGAATTTTGGATGACTTCATTGTTAAGTTTAGGAAGAAACTTGCACCCAGTTAGATAATTTGCCATGTCCTAGAGAAGTAGATAACTGTTAGTGCTCAAAGTATGGTTTACAAAATAAAATCAATTGAAATTAACTGGCACACATGAAAGGAAATGCAGATGATTTAGCATCTAGAACCAGAAAAAAGATCGAGAAAACAAATGAATACATAAAATAACTGGACAAATTATAGTCTAGTCAAATATGACAATCGCTTTATGTTCAATTTGTCTTCAATAATTTACTTTTGATCAGTGATGGTGGGTGGAATTGAAGTATATTAAAATGATTGGAGGTCAAACTTCTAAGAAAGAACCAGCAATAAATCAGTACAAATAAAACACTCACAGTTGGAATTTTGAGATAACCACTGGGAGCCAAGTGTTCCTGCAATGTCACCACATGAAGGCAACCATGCAGAAGTCATAGAATAATCAAGGGCAAAGGGAACAAGGAACTAAAATCACATTTGTTCTTAGTATTAAGATCTAATATTATATTTATGTTATAGAAATTAATACCAACAATGAAAAATAGTCCCAAAGGAAGTTTTGTTCAGGTAAAATTATTGACCAGCGTTATATAAATTGCTCAACCTTTTGCCTTTTACTTCGCATCTCAATACATCCAAACTCATACATAGGATTTCATACCTGAACATAGCTGCTGTAGATCTCTAACTCGAGTAAAAGATCCACAAGAATGCAAATGGCGCCAGACTGCCAGAGGAAAAAAAAACGCTTGAAACATAGGATATTTTAGACCAGGCAACACTAAAACTATGACGAGAGGAATCTAAAGATACATCTCCAAATTCTGAATGGTTCCTCATCTAGACAACTCAGCTCAACTCAACCAAGCGTCAATCCTCAATTAATTGGGGCTGATCATGTGGATTCTTTTCTTCCAATCCCAACTCAATAAACTGAGTGCAATTTAAAACGCAGTAGCACTTACTCCACAGAATGGAACTGATGCAGTACCAGCATGAGGGCCCCCCATTGAAACAAAATTCTTAACCTGTCACATTGCAGAAGGAATAATGACAGTTAAATCTGTACAAAGGTCATAACAACTGATGAAAAGACATCTTGACTGCAAGGAGAAGAGACAATATAAGCTATGTTGGAGGTTTATGGTTACTGGTCACATCACATGTGGAGCACCATCTGATTTGCTAAACCAGAGCAAATATGCAAGTGGTTTTTGAGCAACCAGGGCTCTATGTTTCCAGAGTCTGATGCATGAGAAAACATTGCTAAAGTGCATTAATTTATTCAAGTAGACCTTAGAAACAGGTGATTTGGGATTTTTGAGTTGAACACTTGAGCTATAGAATTGTGTCAGTAAACATTTCATAGAAGCTCTATTGGCCCAACTCAAACGTTTTGTGATGATGCCCCCGGATTCTTACATCTGGCCTAATTTCCTATGCAATAGATAAATTAAGATCTGCAAGTATTGTATGCTAGTCTGGAAATGGTTTATGCAAAACAACCTGTGTATATTGGTTTCTTAAGAACTTATAAAGTCCTTGTGCACTCGATCCAAAAAACAAGTGAGAAGTTTGTGACATGAAGAATATCTGCACGATCAACATATTGTCTAAATATCAGTTCTTTTTTTTTTCTTAGGGAAGCACTTACAGCAGGTCCTCCTTCACAAAATTCAATAAGTCCTCGACCAACCATGTTGCCCTGCAAAGTAGAGTAAATGTTAGTTTCATATAAACTATGTAATGGATCTAATGTTGAACAACTGAAGCTACACAACCAAAATGGTCAGAAAATCCAAATAAACACAAAAAAGGGAGGAAAGTATGTCTTGAATTTAGTATGCCATCTACCACCCAGTCAATCTTGTAACGAGTGAAACTCCATTACATCAAGTGCATATGTAAAAAAATAGGAGGGTTGAGGGATCAAGAATCTCAACACTCAACAGAATGCATAGTGTACAAGAATGAAGCCAATTTACAAAAGGGCATATGTGCAACTAGTCAGTACACAGATCAGTTTAGACACAGATTATACCAAATTGGAAAAGAAGCATATATGCAACTTGAGGTTAAAAAACATATTCAACTTCTTGACCTGAGATAGCCCAACTATGTTGTAACCATTGGCAAGTTCGCTCATACTCTTCACCTATAATTTAAAATACATCACTTGTTTAGAGGCAGATCAACCAGAAATGGCAAAACAGTGATAATGGAACAAGTTTGCCAATAGCTTTTACCTTCTCACAAGCAATTGCTGTCTGTAATCAGAAGCATAATAAAACACAAGTAGGTCAGATATGAGAGAAAGCCCTGTCAATGACATGTTCTAAAACTAACTTTTTTTTGTTTTATTTTTTTCTTTAAAAAGACACCTGTTCGAGAAGGGGCACAGTCCAAGAATCCCACGATCCATCCCCAATTTCTCTGCAGATAAGAAAGTTACCTCATTTTAATAGATGCATGGATACAACCTAGGAGGCATAAAAATGGTTGTGAATTGTGATCAAGATAGTGTTATACAAACTATAGCATACAGGCAATATCCTGAAGCACCAGACCAGTTGCTTAAAAGCTCAGTGAAATGTGATATCCCCCTATTAGTGCATTTATCTCCAATACCTGGCACAGAAGTGGCAAACATATTATAAAACGGTTGATGAACCAAAACCGGTCAGAAGCAGTTTGTGATCAGTTATTTTAAGAAGTGAAGCCATAAAGCTTCAGCATTGCTTAATTAAAAGCCAGAGTACACCAAATCAATGTTTTGTAAGGCAGTATATTGTTAAAAAAGTTTCAGGCTTTCAATGGCAGCTACAAAATCGGACTAAAATCTCCTTTATTTTTAACTCATATTTCCAAAAACCAAAAAAAGCCCATAATCAGATTAATTAAACCCGAAAAAAAAAAACTTTATCTGTCACTTGGTTTCCCAAAATCCGAGTAAAAAGCAAGAATTTTGGGCTTGCTGATGATTAAAAAACAGAATTTAAGGAACACCCAGTTAAGAATAATGATCACATGTGTGAACAAAATGTAGATTAAATAAATATCACACGTGAAACACACAAAAGCCAAGAAATTATAGAATGATTTAATGATTAAAATATTTACTATCTAAAGATGCGAAAGGGCATTAAAAGGAAATTGAAGCAGCAAATTATAAAGAAAGAGAAATTTACCGTGCAAAACAATGAAGGGAACAGAGTGGGTGAGTGGGATGCGAGTGAAAGTGAAGAAAAGTGTTAAGGTAATGATAATAAGGGAATTTGGAAGAAAAGCCATTGATTGATGTATGTTTCTTTTGTTTTGTCAAAGGATTGGAGCTTTTTCAGACAAAACAAAAAAACAATGTTGAGATTCAGACGAGAAACCGCTTGACCCTTTGTATTGTATCGTATTGTGTATTGTATTGTCGGGCTTTAACGGGAGAGATGGAATTGAAGATTGGTTGCAGGAATTAAGAGAAAAGACCATACTTCTCCAACTACCATTCCTCTAGTTGACGAATCAACATACTGCCATTGGTAGCC
>CANYLF010047932.1:0-10506 GCA_948193215.1 Bocquillonia castaneifolia
GTGATGAATTGGTTGTTGATTGATTGTTTGATTATGTTTGGCTTGGTAATGAGCTTGATTGTCTAAGTGTTTGGTTAGGAAATGGTAACCCAAGTGTTGAGATTGAAATGATGAATTATGATAAACCCCTAGAAAAGTGAAAAGGAGAATTGAAATGAATGCTGATAAAACCCCTAGAAAAGTGAAGAGGGGAAATTGAATAAATTATGATAAACCCCTAGAAAAGTGAAGAGGGGAATTGAAATGAAATGATATGATAATGAAAAAGATGTGAAATGTTGAAAGAGATGTGATTGGGTTGCTTTTCCTTGAACTATTCATTTAGATAGTTTATCTAATTATCAAGGTTGATTGTAAATGGTGATTTGTGATTTGAAATTGAGAATTGTGAATCGTGACTTATGAATTAAGAATTATGATTTATGAATTAAGTTGAAGATTTGATGAAAATGCTATTTGATTCGATGATGTGATAAAGTTATTGAGATTGTGGATGAATTGGTGATTTTGTAAGGATGGTTGTGAAGTTGTAATGGTATGATAAGTTGTGAAATTATGAGATTTGTGGATCAATGTGATATTATATATTTAAGTTTGAGGATCTATATATATATATATATATATATATATATATGTATATATGTTAATGTTTGTATTTTGTGGTTAGTATTAGTGGTTATTGTGGATGAATTGGTGATTTTGTAAGGATGGTTGTGAAGTTGTAATGGTATGATAAGTTGTGAAATTATGAGATTTGTGGATCAATGTGATATTATATATTTAAGTTTGAGGATCTAAATATATATATATATGTAAATGTGTGTATTTTGTGATTAGTATTAGTGGTTATTTATTTACTGAGTCGCCAGCTCACCCTTGGCAATAATTTTCAGGTTGTGGACAGAGCTTATTAGTATTTAGAAGTTCACGTGCATAGCAGTAGAAGTTTTTGAAGGTTGGCCAGTGGATAGTTTTGAGCATGTTTATGCATGTTGGTTTGGATATTTATATGTTTGTAATATTGTATAAACTTGTGTAATTATATGAATGCTAGATGTATACATTATGTAATGTAAGTTTAGTAAAGTTGGCATGTGTTTTATTGATGGTTCTTGGTCAAGTTTCAGCCTAAAAATCGTAGTTTTCTGGTCCTCTCAGTCGCGCCTGCGACTATGGAAATTGTCCCCACGATTTCAAGAGCAGAAAGTTAATTTTTCTCGGTTTGATTGATCGTGCCCACGATGGTAATATTCACGCTTGCGAGATCAGGTCCAGAATGTCAGGTTTCTCTGTCCGGTTGATCACGCCTGCGAACATTTAGGTCGTCCCCGCTACCAAGGTTTTGTCCTGTTTTCCTAAAAATTGTTAATTTCTTGTTGTGTTACAGTGAAAATCTCTTGTAAAGGTGATGTCTTTGTGTATTCATTGACAGCAAATACATGGAGAAGTGCTGGAGTTTTTCCTTACAGGTTTCTTGCACTTGACATGAGGATTCAGCTCAATGGAGCTATCCATTGGGTAGTAAGTTACAGCAAGGATTCAATGAAGTTGCAAATAATTGGTGCTTTTGATTTGGTAAAAGAGAAATTCAAGGATTTGGCTCCACCTACTTCTATCAAAAACTTTTATGATATAGGGGTTTTTGGTCAATATCTATGTATATTGCCTGGTAGTGAGTGACTCCACATACTGACTTTTGGATTATGAAGAGAGATGGCTTTACAGATTCCTGGACTAGAGTTGTAATTATCATATCCTAGGTTGCACGAAAACGGAAACGGGATACGAGACACGACACAATGCGGGGAAACAGGATTTTCTAAAAATATAGGACACAAAACGTTTAAGAAATGTCATACACACACACACACACACTTTAAAATATAACACTTAATTAATTATAATAACTTAAATAAAAATAATCCATATTAATACTTTTAAATAAAATTAAAATAAATAGTTTATCATCCAAATTAAAAGAAAAGATCTAAAAATAAAATAACTAATCTAAATTTTCTACATACTAACAACATAGTATTCTATAAAATCTCATACCTTTATCACCGTTTTCAAAATTGAGTCGTCAATATTGTTCACAATAGTGGATCGAGAATACATATAAATCGTTAATTATAATTATAAAGAAGAAAAGAGGGAGAATTAGGTATAAAAACAAACAACGCACTTTTATTTATAATTTTTATGTATATTTATAGTGTTTTAATAATTATAAATTAGGAATTCAAATATGATTAGGAGATATCAAAGAGAAAAAAATTGAAAGACCTTTTTTAATTAGGATAAGTAAATAGAGAAAAAAATTACTTGTAGAATAAGAACTTTATTACCTTAAAAAATTATATTGTTATAGTAAATCTTTTTTAAATAAGACAGTTTTTTTATTGGATTTAAATAAGACAGTTAATAAACAAAATTAGTGTATTTTTAATAAAAGAAATTAAATATTAATTCTCCTTTAAAATTTTTTAAAAAAATTCCTAAAATTTTTCATAGAAAGTTTCGGTAGAGTTTTCAAAAATTAATAAAATTATAAAAATATATGGGAAACTTTTTGTAAGTTTTCGAAACGTAAATTGAAGTTTTCGATACGTGTCCGGAGATTTCTGAAGAGTTTCGGTTTCCGAAACGTGTCGAAAACGGAAATGTTCCTATTTTGAGGTTTCCGTGCTTCATAGACCATTTCATATTTCAGACAAACCATTAGGAGTCTTCAAAAATAAAAAGAAAGCTGTATTAGAGGTGGATGGAAAATTAGTACAGTATGATTTAGAAGAAGGAACTTGTCAGGATCTTGTTATTCATGGTATACCAGATGCAATCGAGTTTGAAGCAGAGACTTATGTAGAGAGTGTTGTTTCACCTCATTTAAGATTGGCACTTCAAGAAGCAGAGACCAGCTGCATATGAAGTAAACATGAAGAAAATCAGTCTAATCCTCCAGATCTAATTAATTGTCCATTTCCTGTCCATGACTCTATGTATAATGGTATAAATTAAGATGATAATTATTTTTATTGTTGCAGTGCATATGTGGAGATACTTAAAAGCTAAATATTTAAAAAAAAAAAATCACAAACCCAAGATTCATGAGATTGACATAAATTATACATATCTAATAGAGATAACAAAAAGCTAGGAGGAATTCCAAAGTCGAAACTGGAACTCCCAAGTCGATTACAAGAGGGATCTCAAGAATCATATATAACAGAAAGAACAGAAGTAGAGTAAATTAGGAAAATAAAGAAAATCAATCACTAATGCAAAATACTAGTGGCTAGCTCTTTGCTCAATTTGATCCTGTAGCTCTCTTAGTGCATACAGCTAATTCAAATGGCAAATTAAGGCTTAGGTGAAACTAAACTCTGCACAAACACAAACGCATTGGGACACCAATTGCACATATCAGTTCCATGGTTGATAACATTCTTAAATTTATTTTCCTCCAAATCATATACTGCCAATGGATGTGGAATCTTCCCTGACATTTTTGTTTTGATAACACAAAATGGAGCTGAAAGTGATCGATTACATCCGTCCGATAATGGCATCAATTCTGCATTTAAGGTCCAAGATAAAGCAGAGGGATCACTTCCTTCAATTAACCAAACTTTTAAGGACCAAGGCTCATCATCTCTATGTCGAGAAATCAACAATTGTGATAAGCAAAGGCCATCCTTTACAACACCCAATTTCATGTCGCGAATGAACCTATAATTATAACGAGGAAATAAGTAATTAACCTGGCAGACGTATTTGCATGAAATTCTCCATTGCTAAGTTAAAACCAACAAGCTTCCATGAAAACAGACCATCTGCTCTTTCTGACAACCAATATAAACATCCATTTACATATGTCCCATGTCTCTGATTTACTCCAATGAAAATATTCTTGTTAGAATCTTTAACCTGTCTCCATGAATTGGTTTTCAAAGACAGAACCATAAAAGAATCATCACCTGTACGTCTGCGTTGTACCACTTTGTAGTCATCGGTAGAGGAATCAGAACCTAAGCCAAGACAGGAGGAGCATTCTGGCAGTTTATGGCTCTGTCCAGTACAAGGGTTCCATAAGATCAGAGAAGGGCCAATACTTATCATTAACAAGCCATCACATGAACACAAGATTCTGTAACCATAATTGTACAACGTAGGATGCTGCTTCTTCAAGCTCTTGAAAGATATCTCCATCTGTACAGATTCTTCTAGTTTAGGATCATAAAAATATGGTCCCATTTTTGTTGGATATTTTATATTTAAATCATCATGACTAGGAGGTGATTATGATCGAAAGATTGACAAAGTGGCGATCGGAGGTCAGAGAATACAATGATTTTGATATACACTTGAAACATGCTAGAGACTTGGCAAAGAGCTTTAGGAATATGTCCATCAATATGTCTTCGGGTATGCCAGCCGGTGCCGGTGATGGGGCTCCTTTGCCTGTGCGGCGGCGCTTCATCATCGTTCTTTCACTTCTTTCAACTACGTACGTACAAAAGACTAATTTCTTTGCTCCTACTAGGAAACTCCCCTAAACTTTACCCTGTTTTCCACAACAATTGTTATTGTTGGGCACTAAAATACTATTAATTTCATTTTCTTTTTAATTAATTATAAGATGAGAAAATAATTCCTTTAAAATCTATTTTATATTTTTTGGCTAATTCTTTAACATGCATTTTTTTAATTGTTAATTAATAAAATAAAGAAAAAAAAGAAGCAAATGATTGATAAAAGTAATGACCTAATTTAATGGATCAAATTTTTTAAGATTCACGAAATTATCAATATGCTAAAAACATATAATATTATAATTCTAATTTTTTTTATAAAATTATTATTTAAAATTTATTATAAATTAACTAAGTTTTATAAAGTTTTTATAATAATTTCGTGAAACTTAAAAGAAGCAAACGTATTTTAAGCATATTTTCATAAATATGCATTTTCTTTAATTATCAAATTTTTTTGATAAGCATATTTATATTTTAAGTTTCACGAAATCATTATAAATCTTAAAAACATTAGTTAATTTATAATAATTTTAAAATAATAATTTTACAAAAAAATTAGAATTATAATATTATATGTTTTTAGCATATGCTAATTTATAACCATTTTATAAAAATTGAAAATGAAAAAAAAATCTAAAATATTATTAAAAAACAAAAGATATAATCGTTAATATGATAATATTAAAGCTCAACACACAGTTCTTCGACTAGTTTATAAGTAATTTCACAAGGGTCTCATTTTTTCCACATTAACTAGCCAATTACATAAACATTAACTAGCCAATGACATATGAATTAACCAAAATATTAATATTAAAATATTTGAAGATCATAAATACATAAATATTCAAGAATATATATTAGAAATCAACTAAAAACAACAAAAAAGAACATAAGTATAGTACAATAAAAAAGGAAAATATTACGTATATTGATTACTTTAACTATTTTGGCATGTGGGAATATTTGAATGGTTTATGCCTATTCTAATTAACCACCTCATTTTTATTTATAATAAAAAAATATAATTTATCCAAATATAAAGATATATAAATAAAAATTTTGGTTTAGCCACAATACTAAAATTAAGGAATAGATTGGTTTATTACTAAAAATATATAACATATTTTAATTATAAAAATATATAACATATTTTAATTCTAAAAATAATTCCGTACTATTTTTTATAATAGTCATAACTAATTTTTAAAATCTTTTTTACATTGCTTCTTATAAATAAAAAAAAACTATTATACTAAATCAAGATAGCATAATGTAGCTTTCATAATATAAAATTAAATTATTAATAAAAAAATATGTAGAATTATCAGTGTGTTTGAGTTTGTAATTTTTTTAATTGTTAAATATCATTTTATTTAGTAATGAGTTTGCATATTTCAATTACCACAAACTTCATTCACTAAATTTTTATATATTTATAATTCAAAATAATGAAGAATTATAAAAAAACTAAATTTTAAAATAAGAAAATAATAAAGTTTTTAAGAAAAAAATATGATTCTAAAACAATATAAAACTATAAAAATACATTAAACTTCAAAAAAATATAGTTTGGGGGGAAATACATGAACACAGTAGAGATGATGATTCGATAAAAAAGTGAAGATGACATTAGTAGGATAAGTATTAGATTTATGAAAGAGAGTATGATCAAAGATTGATGGAGGGTGCCTATTTTAGGGTATGTATAAAATTTTTAATGTCTTACAATCATTACAATTTTGTAACTCATTGATAGTTATGGTTTGTAACTTACATCTCATATTTATTATATAATATAACTAGTATCCAATTAAATTTGATGTATTAACTAATCTCATTAATTAAAATAATCAAGATTAATTCAAAACAAAAATCAAGTCTCTTTAAGAATTAATATTAAATGTCTTATTTTATTTTGGTTTTATATTTAATGGTTCTCACTTGAGAAGTCACGCGTTTATTTTTATTAAAATTATTCTATATATTAATAATAATAATAATAATATTTCTCGATTGGTATCACTTTAATCTCTTACATCTTTCTCCCTTCTGTTTACCGTATAGGCTATGAAGCATTAATTTGATAGAGCAGTAGCAAAAGAGTTTGAATATCCACAAAAAGTAATTAATTAATTTTTTTTATCTAGTTCATAATGCTAAAATAACACTAAAATAGTAAGTTTTTAATGATACCGAATCAAGTTCAAAAAAAAAATAATGGTACGGAATTAGAGCAATGACATTTATATAATTAAATTAATAGTATTAATTTAATTATATGTCATTAATAATGATATTATCCTTTTATATAATGAAGTTAGCTGCACTTGTTTATATGTATTGTGATTTTTCAAAACAAAATGTTATTTTGTCTTTTATATGTATATGTCCACTTCTAGGCTTTTTTTGCTGTTCAGTTTCATATCCAGACAAGTCCTGTTTTTTTTACCTCATCAATCTAGAGGTGGTAAATGGATAGGTTTGGGTGGATATGGGTTTTGTCTAAATTTGGGTTTAAATATCACCCATTTACTCATTTATCACCCATATAAATTTTTAATGGGTATCTATACCAATCTAACCCCTACCCACCCATATATCCATTTAATATTTGATATCTTATTTTTTAATATTTGTTTTAGATTTATATTTATTATTTTTTGAACCCAAATTATATTTATTTATTATTTAGTTTTTTTTGAACCAATTTATATTTTTAGCTCCTTAACTCGAGTGGACATCACAAAATTATATTATAAATATTATTAATTTATCTTTTTTTTTTGAACAAGGATCATTTCATTAAAAGCAAAAGGGAGCAAAGCTCCAATGGTGGAGAAACCAACCAGTCCACAGGAAGAGAGAAAGACAAAACATGTTTTGCAACCCAGTCAGCAGTCCTATTCAAATGTCTTTTAACAAATTTAATTACAAACAGAGGGTGTAGATCCAATAAATTTTTAATAGAAATGACAATACTTCGGATTTCAACATGACCGGAGATTGCACTAGAGACATCTGAGGTGAGATTCCAACAATATGAAACAAAAATAACCTTTTGGAAACTGCGATGAATTGCAAAACGGACAGCATTAAGAAGAGTTTTGGCTTCGGCAAACAAAACTGAAGAAGTCGTGGAACGCAAAGCCACCCCATCCCTAAGATTTCCTTGGTCATCCAGACAAAGTACAACAATACCTGCAGCAGGAACATTATCTTTAAATGCAGCATCACAGTAAATGGTAGTCCAACCAGGAGAAAATAAACTACCTTTAACTGATCCTTGAGAGGAGTGAAGAGTTGTATTGTCCGAGGGAGGGAGTATTGAGGCTGTTGAAAATTCACAAAAAATTTTAGTCACATAGTTAACTATCTCAATAGGATTAGGAGGCTTGTCATTAAAAACCCTGTCATTTCTAGCTTTCCAAATAAACCACAACAAATAAGGAATTAATAGCAGTTGAGAATTCATGTTCATTTCCTTTTGCCACATTCCTCACCAATGATTAAATGATTGAACTAATCCTCTTCCATTTTCCAAACGAGGGGAGAAGCAAACCACACAACTGAAGAATAAGAACAATGAAAAAATAAATGTTCAACTGACTCTTCATTTTCACAACATATAGCACAAGCAGGTGAAAGCACAATTTTCCTTGAAAATGGATTTTTCATAGTAGGAATAGCATTATGAATGACTTTCCAGACAAATGATTTAACCTTTGTGTGGACAGAGCACCCGAGACTCGTTATTACCACTTGTCCGTCGGTTGGTGTCCAATGGCAATGGTGACATACCCATTAAATGGATTTTTTTAGCTTTTTATGAAAAATGTGGAGTCGCCACCCGAATTGCATCGGGATCACCTAGTGATTAAGAAACAAGTAGATTCGTTTGGAAAATCCCATTCGTCATCACCACCAAATGATTTCTGGGTTTGGAATGAGTCATCCATACTAAGGTAATTTCCCATTTAATTAAGTAATAAGGTCATCATTTTCTGACAGCTACAAACAATACAAAGATGTAAACCACCCAGAAAGTAAAATGCGATGAATGGGCGTGCCTAATATTGTTTCTAATTAATTTTAGTTCTGCATTTTAGTCCACTATAATTAACCCTGACTGATTGAATGTGATTGGCTGGATTTAGTGAGTTCCTATTTATTTTAATAGTACTTAACCGGGTGGATTATTTCCTTATTTATTTACATGCAAAACATCCACAGTTAGTTTCTAACTTATTTTTCTTTTTCTTTTTATTTTTGGGGTTAATATTGGCACATTGATCCATTTTTTTTATATTTTTCTGGGATATATGAAAATAATAATAATAAACATACAACCTTAAAGAAAGGAAAGGAGAAATGAATTTCTACCATTTTTAATTACTTATTTACCGGATTTAATTTATTAAATGTCCGATTAATTATTTTACAAATAGTTCTAGGTGATTTGCATAAAAATATAAAGAAATCTTACCGATCGATCGGTCTATCCGGGAGAGGACAGACCAACAGACCTTGAAGCTTCTGGAGGCTCACGATTTGAAAATCTTCACTTTTTGCCCTGCATCGTGAAGGTCCGGCCGGATCTTTGATCATCTGGCCGAATGTTCTTCCTTAACTAATTAAATTAAGCAAGCAAGTGGGACATCCGTTGTCAAGGTGAACGTCCGGCCGGACCATTGAACATCCGGCCGGATGTTTGAAGGTCCGGTCGGACCTGCAATTCATCTTCTTCAGGTTGTTTTCTTTGAAATATTACATGTCCGGAAGTATTTACGATGTACAAGCTATGTGTAGTATATATAGTCCCTTAAAGAACAATTCTAGACGCTCAAAATAAATTAAAACAACCAAAATCTTAAGAAAAATTACACTGTAAATATTAATATTATGGTGAATAGGCTTCTAACCTAGATATTTTACGTCCAAAACTCCATTGCTTTCACATAAAACTCATATATGTAGTCAGAATATCAAAAGAAATTAATATAAGAAACATGTAGAAATCACAGTGTAAAATATCAACGTAAATGAGATATATGAGGAAATGAACTTATTCTGGATGAGTGGGTGGTTGGCTGCCCTAAAAAATGAGATAAATTACCGCTTCGGGTAGTAGATGAGCTGTTGAATGATTGAAATCCAATGAAATAGTTTTGAAAACCGTCGTTCAAAGTCTCTGAAAATCGTTCGTTTTGTTCCCTGTAACTTGTTTGCGAAAGAAATATTTGTTTGCCCTAGCATGCTGAATGGCCAACACCCCACCCCCCCACCCCCCCCCCCCCCCTCCTCCTTTTCTCTCATGGTTATAAATTTCATTTTGTACCTAGGGTTAGACAGATAGAAAGAATCATCTTTTCCTCGATAGATAGAATATCTTTTCTGTAAAGCGGAGGGAATAAAAATAATTTTTCTTATCTGTCAGACGCTCCTCGCCAATTATTAGGCTTGACAGACATGAACATCCGGACGGACCATTGATCATTCAGCAAGATGTTCAATCCTGGGCCTAATGGGCTTGGGGTTTAAAATGATTTTCTGATTTATTTAGGCCGTATTTAGAGCTCAGACGAATATTAAAGACACATGTTTGGACCCTAAATTATGCCAAAAATATGTTAAAAACATTTAACACTTTTAAAAAATAATTTTTCTATATTCTTTAGCTCACCTCTACAAGAAATTGGGTAATCAATTGGTCTAAAATAGACCAAATTCATCATTGGGCTCCCGGGCTACTTCCACATACCTGCATCCAAAAATTCAGTGTCTACACACATCATTTCACATATAAAACAAAATTTTTATCCAATAATTTTACATAATATACATGTTCATAAAGTACAAGATATATCTTCACATTTATTTTTTTAATACACAACCAAATAGTTCTCAACAGTGTAGTGGCCAACCTTAAATACTTCACAATGTATTAACAACACCAACACTCTAGCAACTT
>CANYLF010047965.1:0-10898 GCA_948193215.1 Bocquillonia castaneifolia
AAAATTCTCTCAAACCCTAACTCCCAAAACCATAAACCAACCATTTATTACCAATTAACAACAATTAATTAAAGAAAACTTACCAAATAATAGAATTCTCTTCAAAATCTTCATCTATTCCTCTTCCTTTTTCCTCTCCTCTTCCTCTTCTTTTTCCTCTCTTCCTATCTACTTTCTCTACAAAATCCACTAACTAGAGCCCTTCTTATCCCTTAATTTTTCATTTTTCTTTTATTAATATTATTTAGATTATTCTCATTGGTTAATTAAAAGAAATCTTTGACTTTTAAGTCAATTAAAGAAAACTTACATATACACCCCAAAACAATCAATATTACAACTAACATCCACACAATTTTTATTATCATCAACTTATACCCCTCATGCACATAAAATTAATTAATGAGCCACAATTAACAAAATTATTTACACTAATAATGCCAATTAGATACTAATTCATGTAATTAAACTTGGAGATGTTACATTCCATGTATTTAAATTTGTCAATATTCAATTTATTGAATCAGAATGAATAATTTTTCTAAACCCTATAAAACAAAGCTTTTCTAAACCCTATATAATAAGCTTCAACAGAGCTTCTTTTATATTTTTTTATATATATATTTTCTGTGTAAGCAATAAGAACAAATAAATTACACAAATTGTACTGTAACAAGTAGTAACAACCACCACAGCATTGAACTTTTTATTTTCTTCTAGTGGAGTGGAGAATTTAAACCCTCTTGAGATGACAGTGAATGCAAAGGCTGATGCCTCTTGGAAGAAAAGGGTGATAAAGATGGTAACTTCCTGAAAGATGGCCTCTTTTCAAGTTTTTGTAATGTTCTCTTGGAATAAAGATTTTTGACGATCGGTGAAGCTCTCTCCTTCAACTTGAGAACAATGAAGAACAGAATCCGGTAACATACAAGAATCAGAAATATAATAGATAAGTCCCACCATTTTGAGCGATTTAATGGGACTCCAAATACATGCGTGATGATATATTCGCCTTTAAGTTTTGGTTCACCAGGTATAAGAGGATCGAACTCGAGGCCAAGGAAATCGTTCTTATATGCACCCTGCATTTTCATAAAAAGCAATAAAATGAATTATATGACGATCTGTGTGATTTTCATAAGTTCCATGTATCGCGTTCCAAATTAGATACTTATTAATTTGATAGTTTTTAGAAAATCTAAAGCAATTTTCTTTAAATAACACACCGCATTCCATTTGTGTAGCGCGTATCTGGTAACTATGAGCTATAGAAACGACTACTATTTATGCAGCAAGCAGAATTAGCATTTATTTCAAAGAATTACCTGAAGTCCCCAGGCTCCATAATTGATATATGAGACCGGATAGCGCCAGAATGGCTTGGGAAGATCAGGCAGCAAACGGAAGAAGCCAGAGGTCATCATCATGATTCCCTACATCAACAGTATAAAATAGAAGAAGATTTTGGTTAGATGGAATCTGATGAAGTGGATAAACAGAAAACTAAAAGAGTACTTTCAACTTACAATGATTCCTGCCCCTGTAATTAAACCCATCAAGAAATTGGGAACTAAAGAAGCTACAACCATCATCAGGCTCTCTATCACAGAAATGCAGGCAAAAATATTCAAACAGAAGAATGCATAATGTTCAAATCCTGATCGAAACTTCACCATGAAAAAACATATGGTCCCTGTAAGAAGTGCGATTGACAGCAAGAATGGGAAAGAAGACAAGTAGTTGGACAGGATAAATACTGTAACTCCATAATACCCATTAAGCTTTTCTTTATAAAAAACCTGTATTAAACAAATGAACAAGGCATCAATGTCTCTCTTCACTGAGATGGTGTTTTACCATTTTGTTTAAAAATCAAACTATATATGTAAAAATGTATGATTAGTTACCTTCATTTCTTCTATGAAGGAAGGGAAACCTCCAATAGACATAAATGTCATGAAGCCAGTTATAAATCCTCCGCAAGCTACCCTAGCCAAAATTGCAGTATATCCATATCCCACATCATAATAGATTGTACCAACACAAATAGAAACAATTATGTAGATAACTATCCTTGCCCAGTAATATCCTATATCTCTAGACATGTTCGCAAATGATCTTTCCGTCAATGTTCCAAGCTGCTTCCACCTACTTGCCTCACTCCCACTTGTTATCTCAATTTCAAGTCCTTCCTGCATTATATTTTCAACAAATGTTTATGTGATTTCGAAACGTCAGTGGCAGAGAATACAACTTGGAATGTCATATGAAATAGTACTTGAAAACTTTGTTTTTCTGTTACTTACCATGGCTGATATTTCCTTAATCCTTGCTCTTGCCATTGCTGCATAGTTAGAGCGCCTATATTTTTCGACAAGCCTCGATTTGATCTCTGCTGTTGCCATATTCATCAAAGGATCTGATGTTGCTGGAACCTCCTACAGTTGAGATTGACAAGTTATAGTTTCGATTACAGTAAAACAAACAATATAATAATATACAAAATTTCCAATTCTGATGTTGCAATATCTTGCCAAAGGTGTTCAAATCTGTTTTCTGAAAAAATTGTTTTGCCAAAATAGGATATTAATAGACAATGCAACAGTTCATTTCATAACTAAAATAAAAGAAACAGTCACTCAAATATCATTCATCTAAGGAACTTCACTTGAAATTGATACACTTACTCGAATTCTTTGAGACCCTTTCAATGTGGCAGTAACAGCATCAAAATCTGAATTTATGCAACGAAGGAAGTGATCAGAAGGATTCCTTCTACTTGGACACTGAAAACCAGCTTCAGCAAAGAACTGTAATAAAAGTAAAAACCAAATTTAGCATGATTTTGCTAATTGCAACTCAAATTAGAACTAATATTGATGAGCTTTATTTCATACCTTCACAGCCATTTTTGCTTCTCCAAAATAAACAGCTTCACCTCCAGATAGCAAGAAAAGATCATCAAAGAGTGCAAAAACTTCACTACTCGGCTGATGAATGGAAGAGATGACTGTCCTTCCATCACGAGCAAGATTTCTAAGAGTTTGAATTACAAAGAAAGCAGATGCACTGTCAAGGCCACTAGTAGGTTCATCAAGAAACAATAAACGGGGCCTTGTAAGAATTTCTAGTGCAATGCTAAGTCTCTTCTTTTCACCTCCACTTATGCCTCTTAAATGCCAGTTTCCGATCAGCCGATCGGCGCAGTCTTGAAGACCCATTTCCATGAGTGTTCCTTGTACAATGTCATCAATTTCTCCATTGGTCATTGAAGTTGGAAGCCTTAAATGTGCAGAGTAAGTGATAGTTTCTCTAACTGTAAGAGTTCCTAATAATACATCTTCTTGTGTCACATAAGCCTGAAATTTAACATAACAAAGTAATAATTAAGCTACAACACTAAACAGATTGTAATCTGCATATATATATAAATACTTTGTGATTATGATGGTTTTATAATTGCATTCTCTGTAGACATTACTTACAACACCAGAGTCCACCCTCCTCTTCTTTCCATTGAAAAGAACATTTCCAGTCATTATCACATTTCTTGAGAGTCTACCTGTGGCAAAATAAAGAATGCAATTACTGAATTTTGCTAATTTTTTGGAATCAACATGCAGTAAACTGAAAGCAAACCAAAATTAGTGTCCTAATTTTCTTAAAAAAAAAAAACACTTGAGAGCCCTTTATTATGAAAGTGATTTATCCCAAGTACCAAAATTCCGGGCCCTGCATTAACAAATTAATTGCCTCCTACCACTTTCTCAGACCGAATGATGCCTAAAAGCAAACAATCTGTGTAACTAAAAGCCCATTTGCAAAGAAAAACAAGTACATTTGGCCCAAAAATGTAAATGTGGGAAGTCATCCAAAATTGACTTTATTAATGGGTGTAAACTTTGTTGAAAAGTTAGTTTGATTTTTAAAAGTCACATATAAAATAATAAAAAATGAAAACAATAAGTAGTTCATTCAAAGACAGTAAGATGCAGTGGCAAATTGCCAAAAGGTATAAATATCCTTCCAAGTTTACTGTATTGTAAAATCCAGGAATGTTTAACTAATCAGTAGTAAGAGTAATTTATTTTATCAAATGCGACTACTGAAAAGGCCAGATGCCCATTTCCATAGGCCCATGCTTGACCCATGAGACATTAATTCAAACATGTAACACCTAATTAATATTGCTATTGCTTCTTTTGTCAGTGTCAGCTAGCTATATGTCCACATAAAGTTTCATCATAAATTGAGTGGACCAACCATGAAAACGAACATCAAACTTCGATTAGCAAATTTCTCTAACGATCATCTCATCTCATCTCATCTCATCTATTGGTAATGAGAACAAACAAATAAACTGCTACTGCATGCGCCATGTGGCCTTGCCTCTCTTTCAAAAGATACATATATATGGCTCATAGTTAAAAAAATCCTCCCTTCTATTAACCACCAAAAAGTAAAGACACTAGCAAATCCTACCTAAATGCTACGCTGGCATTAATTGGGATAACATTTCCAATTTTCAGGTGTTGATGGCAACTAAATCTGAAAATTTCTTGGAACAAAATTTACTTCAACAGTGCTAAAGAACACACAAATGCACATAAAAACACTCGTCAGATTTATGGCATGTGAAATAGTACTCCAAAAAAAATCATTAATACCAATAAGAGACAAATAATATTCATTACATTTGACGTTTCCCAATGGAAGGAAAAGCTTAAATTTTAAGTTCTAAATTATATAGAAACAAGCAAAATGATTAAGAAAAATATCACCCAGAAAAGAAAAGGCATGAAAAAACAAAGAAAGAGCCATATCATATCAAATAAAATCATATGTACCTGCAAGTGAATCAAGAAGAGTAGATTTCCCAGAACCAGAAGGACCCATAATAGCCATGATTCTTCCAGGCTCAGCAAACCCACTAAGATTTTGAAGCAACCTCTTCGTTGGTCCATGTCCGAAATTTGGCAAAACAGCAGTAAGATTTTCCCAAACCAAATAAGTCCCTCTTTCATCTCCACCACCTGAAGAAACTCCATTATTACTTCGATGGGTGCTATTGCTATTACTATTGCTAAAACTATCACCACCACCACCAGTACCAAGACTATCACTTTTATTACTGTAACTACTACTAGCCACCTCTATCTCCATTTCTGAAACTAAAAAAATTATTCTGATGAGAGAAAGATAGCTAGTTGGAATGTATATGAAGTTATTAGTACGTATAATAATATATGAGAAAAAGGAGGAGGAAACATGCAAATATAACTCAAAGAAAATTTTTTTTGATAGGACCTCAGATGGTTTGATCAAACACCAAACACCAAACAACTATTATAAAACATTAAAAGATGAATATAGGGAGGTCATAAAATAAGTATGGTAGTAGTAAAAAGAAAAAAAAAAAAAAGATAAATTAAGAAGAAAGAAATAGTAGTGGTACTAGAGAGATATATTGTATGTAAGGAAATGAAGAGAAGAAAAGAAATGAGTTAATGAGTAGGTGTCTGGAGCAGATAGACCCATCTAGTTGGCAAGTAAAGGAATTTAATGCATTTGAATGAGATATATAGTGGTACCATGCCTTTTTATTCATTCATTCATTTCTGCTTTTATTGTTGGTTTCTAGCTGGTTGGTCAAATCCTTTCTTTCTAAAACCTTTTTTAATCATAATTAATTTTACTTTAATAATTGATTACATAATTAAAATAAAGTTTTACCAATAACTTCTCATAATTAATTAATTAACAAAAATTTCCATTTTTATGTATGTTAAGTGTTAATTTTATACTCCCTCCGTTCAAAAATATCCGTCTTTTAAGATTTGTGCACACATATTAAGAATAATTATTAAATCATCTAGATTTTATGTAAATATATCCTTATTGACTAAACTACCCTTTACCTCACTCTTCATTAATTACTTATAATAATTGTAATTTATAGTGTTGATAAGGGTAAACTTGGAAAAAGTATGATTTTTGTAAGCGACATATAATTTAGAACAAAAAAAAGACTCTAAAAAGATAGTTATTGTGGAACAGAGGGAGTAATTGTGAATATTTAATTAAATAAACAAAATTGTTGGAACTCTTTTCTAGCCATTACCAATTGCCCACGTCAGCCCTAATTCTTTTTTTTTATTAATAATTAGAGGAGGGATTCCAACTTTGGTTCTAGTAGATTACAATGTTTCTATCATTAAAGTTATACTTAAAAAGATGAGTCAGCACTAAATTATTTATAATTTATTTTCAATGATTTCGATAAATATGACCAAAATAAATTAATTGATTATGAAAGTCGGTGCAAATTTTGTCAAATAAAAACATTATAGTTTAGTGTTTTTGGTTATACATGTAATTGAAGTAACAAAAACTTGACAATTTAGATCTTACCAAAATATTGATATATAAAAGTTAGATTTGAAGTAATGAGAAGGGAGAGATTGAAATGATTGCAGAGCATGAATCCTTGAAAAAAAGAATATGGTTGGGGAGGATATGAATCATTTTCTTCCCATTCTTGTTTCTGATATAAACTAAAAAGTCACATACATTGCATTTAACTCCATATGCTTTGCTAGTTTATATATATATGGTTGCCCCTTCACCATATTCTATAATCTATATGGACTACCTTCTAGCTTCTGTCCTCCATTCAAATTATGTACTCACATGAAGAGCATGCTAATTGATAATATCAATAATAATAATTGTGCCACTTAATATTTGAGATTGGAAATTGAACGAGTTTGAAACACACCGCCTCACCTCACAACTCAACTTGTGCACAGTTACACCTCCATTCCATAAAAAAAAGTTCATTATTCCATTTCACACAGTTTAAGATTGTTCTTAATTTTAGTGAAATCTAATATAAATTGATAAATTTACCATTTTATGAAAGTTATAATTACAGTAAAATCTCGATAAACTAATACTATCAAGACGAAATGTCAATTCATTTATCAAGATTATGGAATTTTAAAACAATATGTTATCTTTTACATTTATCAAGATTATTATTTTAACCTCTTGGCACAAATCAGGATCAGAATAAATTATTATTTAAGTGAGTATATTAATTTATCGAGGTTTTACTGTTTAATGTCAATTCATTTAATATTCTTTGGAAATGTGTAAATTATTAAGGGTAATTTTGAAAAAAAAAGTAATTAATGCGCTCTTAATTTTATAAGTGGACACTTATTATTGGACAAGTTAAAAATGAATAATGGACTCTTTTTTGTGGAACGGATATAGTAAAATACAGTACTTATAATCTAAGCTTTAAGAGAAATCTTATAATGATTTTTTTAAAAAAATTAAAATTTATTATTTATACCAACGAAACGTTGGTTCAGTGGCAAAGCCACTTGACAAGAAAAGCCTCAATCAAGGGAGGTTTTCAGTTCGAGCCTCACCCCGTTGGGAGAAAGTTGGAGCTTCTCTCGATTGAAAATTAGTCTAGTCAACCATAAAATGGGACCTGTGATACTCCAGTGTTTCAACGCCTATAAAAAAAAATTTATTATATATTACCAAATGATAAGTGTGATCAGTATTTTCAATAAAATAATAGTCGGTGATAAAATCAGAAAAATTTTATTAATGAAACGATTTGAGGAGATTGTTGAGAAGGAGTTACATAATGCCTTCAAGGGTCTTCCGGCAGGAGAAATAATGTTGCCCAACCGCACCCTATACCCCGCCCCCAGATATGGTTATTAATAGAATAAATTTATTTAAAAAAAAACTATAGAAGGCACAGAAGGTTGTAGCCTACCATAAACCTATCCTCACATGAATCAAAATTCTGGGTTTTTTTAAAAAATAAAATAAAATAAAATTCTGCTTTAATTACTTGATGAGAACTCTCAAATGAAATTATGATTGACAATGTTTAGACTTTAAAAGCTTGTCATTTGACCAGTAAAGAGTTCTTTTTTGCTTTTGGTTTAGTTTAATTAGTTGCCATAAAGAGTGCTTAACAACCACCAATGAGCTGCATGATTAAAACCCTCAACTGATTAATAATGGCTTTGTTAATTTTTACCCTGATGATTCCCATTAATAATTAATGAATGATTTTGCGTACAAATGTTGCTTTCTTAACTTCGTTAAGATAGAATACAACGCTACAGTTATCTGCACCCATCCATTTATGGTTTATGACCACTTTTCTATGGGAAACAATTAAAAAATAAATCAGCTTCAAGGGAAAAAATTGAGTTAAGCATTTTAACTAACAAAGCTTGGTAATGATAGAAAGATGCCTTGAATTAGACAAGAATTTCAATATATTTATTTGCACATTCTATTTTATTGTTGTTTTTTTTTTCAAATATTGAAAAAGTAGGTGCATGTAATTTTTTAATTAAATTAAAAATCAAATAGAGCAAAGAATGAATGAATATATGGACAGAAACAATATACAAGTATATAATCGATATACTGCTAATGACTAGTAAAATCAAGTCCATTAATTAATTAATATTTATAGGGCCAAAGCATACAAATGTAGGTGGCAAGTGGAGAAATATGAATTGAGTGAGGACATGGTTTTGATTTGGTACAAGGACTTTCATGTTGCTAGCATGTTCATATGAAATTGTTATGTCTTAGTACTTAAGATTAGTTGGATGGCAAAGTTATTTCAAATGAAAAATTTAGATACATAGAACTCAAAAAGTCAAATTCAAAAGCTTATATACTTGCTTGGGAACTTTCAGCATTTGCTGTTGTTATTGAATGTTATATTTGGTATAAAAAAAATAGGAGAATGTTAAATTTGACACAAATGTTATGATATTTAAATAAATATTATATAACAGTATTATTATATTTATTGTGCAATAAATATGTAATTATCTTATTAATTATTTTTATTGATAATAGTTGTAATTAAATACTAATTGATATTTTAAATAAATTGATGAATTATTATCAAATGATAAATTTTAATTGGTACATATTATTTTTAATTTAAATTTAAAAAAATTATGTTATATATCAAATTTGACATTACACATAACATAGTATTAAGAGTATGATTTTTAATCTCAATGCTATACTATAAAATAGGCACATAAATTTGACATTTGCATCAAGCCATCATGTACTGAGATGGTCTTAAAATTGAGACAAACAAGTCAAATTTTGTCTAATTTGATATTGACACTCGGTAATTAACCAGTATATAGAAGACAAACACCTATTTTCAATTGCAATCTTAATCGATCATTGATTATATTTTGTCCTTTCACAATCGAAAAACCAAATATCCTTCTCTAGACACACAATTCATTCAAGTTTTGTTTCTATGAAAAAAATATCTATAGCTAAACTAACAAAAAGTTCCTCTAAAAAAAAATAAACTAACAAAAAGTAAATATACACGCAAAACGATGTGATTTAGTTAGAATGTAACCTAAAAATGACTTTACTTCTAGTTAATAATTTTTTTGGACTATTCTTTGTTATAATTATTGAGTGGCCCATTAGCCCTCTACATTCAAATTTCTACTATTAATCACAGGGGACTTGCTTCTTCTTTTGTAAAATCTGATAAAGGTTTTGCAAAAGTGAACCATGACTTAAGAGGAATCAAATCACCTTGTTATGTGCAATATTAGAAAATAAAATTAACCCAACTAATTAATATAATTAAAAATATACTATAAGAACTTTTAATCAATGATTGATTCCACTTGTTTACCTAATAATTTCAGGCGAACTTATTTAGGTTTTGAATGAAGGCCGTTTTCAACTGAATTAAACAAATCACCTTGCTAAAGAAGGGTTGGGCACAGCACCAACGAAGAAAGGAATTTGAGAAGTATCTTCCTTGATTATAAATAGAAAAGGATGAATATAAGGTGGAGAGGGTGGGCAGTAACCTACAAAAAGCTACAGTCCCTTCCTCATTTACATCAACATTAATTTTCATTAGTATTAATTAGGGGTGTGCATTCAGTAATTCGGTTCAGTTTAAAATTATTAAAACCGTTCGGTTTTTTAAGGGAGTAAAAACCAAACCAAATTAGGTAGAAAAAAATCGGTTTTATTCGGTTCGGTTTTCAGTCTAACCTAAATATTAGAATAGTTCTTATTTTTTAAAAGATTTAAAGAAAGATAAAAGAAAAAATAGAGAAAAAAATTAAAAATCAAATTTAGATTAAATAATAGTAATAAATATTCTAATCACATGAATAATGTAGACTAAATAATAGTATTAAATATTCTAATCACAAGAATACATAGAAATTTATTGTTATTTTTTAAAAAAAATTATATTATATATATATATTTCGGTTTTTTCGGTTTTTCAAAAATAAAAACCAAACCAAACCATTTAAATAAAATAACCAAACCAATTTTTATAAATCGGTTTGGTTCGGTTCGGTTTCTCGGTCCGGTTCGGTTTTTGCACACCCCTACATGTGCATGGAAGGGGCTATGTAACCCCAACAGTGACCTTCAAAGAGCTATAAATTAAAGAAATGTAAGACCCCAGTACACAAAATTTGTAGTACTAGTTATTATGGTGTACAAAGAAAAAGTCAGGAAACAAAAAATAGCACTTTGGAAAAAAAAGATCCAGATATTACATAGTACTTGAATTTGATAAAAAAAGTTTTTTTTAAAAAATAATGTAGAAAATCTAAGAGAATGTGTTGGATAGAAGAAAATTTATACATAGGAGTCCAACTACATATGTTACTATGAAATAACATTACTCTCCTCATAATTTTTTCAGTTTACCTGAATCCATTACATTATATATTTTTCACTTTACATCTGAATCCATTGCATTATAAAATTGCCAAAACTTGAGCAGAATTAATTATGTTGTATTGAAAGAGTATGTCAATAACACTGTA
>CANYLF010048013.1:0-57099 GCA_948193215.1 Bocquillonia castaneifolia
ATTACCATTTACCACCTCCAACTTTTATTTCTTTCAATTATGCCCTTACTACTCATAATCACCAATGAATCAACCTCAATTAACAAAATCAACATACTAATGATGTCAATTAACCACTAATGCATGTAATTAAATTTGGGGCTGTTACACTAAGTGACCCTATACTGTAAGGTTGCACTAGTTAGGTATAATTAAATTAGTGCTTTCTCCATAGGCAACAATTAGGCATTGAGTTAAAACAATAACACTAGACTCGGGCATTATAACGGCTTCATGGCATCACATAATAAAGTAATTATTTGGTAAGTCCTAAAGGAAGTTGTTACGGTCATTACATGGCTTCGGTCAGGTTCGACTAAAAGAAGGTTCCCATAGAAGGCGAACTCCGATTAACCATCTCCCTCTTTGAAAAAAGGTTCTAGCGATGGTAGGACATTCAGCTCAGAATTTCCCATTAACTATCACTCATTAACCATAGCAAAGATGGTAAGCGATAGTAGGGCAATTCCATCTATGAGTGGTAGTCATTGATTTCACCTCCTATGAAGAACTCTTGTAAATCATAGACAGCTTGACCAATGGTACCCTCTAGTTTGGGTGTTATAATGCAAGAATGAATTCAAAGGAATTAGAGTTTAGCAAAATAAAAAGAGTCTTGGTAATCATTTGAATCATAAGTCTGTCTATCAAAGGTCTCTAGTGGAGTCGCCAAATTGCAGACAAGGAGGCTTTGCCTCAGAGCCTAAGCCATGACTAGGAACTGCAGCACTGTGTGTTCAGCTGCGGGGTTGAAGTGGTAATCGCCACCTGAACCGGCATTAGGAACGTCTTACAATGTGTACACCCTGATTCCTCTTAAGAATATGAAAGGAGCATTGACCCCAGAGATTCAAGGATCTGACTTATCAATTCTCAGAGTGTGATTCTTTACCTAATACTCCTAGTATTATACCAACCTTCATTCCTTCTAACAAAGCAATAAAAACACATAACAATTATAACCTACCTTTTACATACAAACATGCAATGGTGAGTTTCTAACAACAAACAAGAGTTAATTTTAAGGATTACCAACCATAATTAAAGTTAATTTACATGCATAAGTGATAACAAGCACATAACAACCAACACAGCAATACAAGCTTGGGTTTCTACCATTTAGCCTAAAACAATTACCAAATAGACATTATTAACTAATTTCATGCAATAATACATCTAAATAATTACCAAAGAAGTTACAAAATACTTACCTCATCGCTATATTCCATGTGAAAGCTACTGTATACAACTATACAAACCCGTACACTTCCATTTAAAGCCCAACGCCGCTTCTAGTAACAAGATAGGGACCAACGCCATTCATGGGACTGGCATTTGGGCCTAACGCCACTTACCTATAGGGGTTGGTGCCCAATGCCACTCTAGATAATGGCGTTGGTGGCTAGAATTCAAATAGCATGCATGATTTGATAAAGAATAAGATTTTCAGGCTTACCAAGCCCGAAAAACACACATACAAAATGAAAATGCATAAAACATTCACTAAAACATATCACAATGTATGAATCATGGCAAAATAACCTATATTTAATCATGACATGCATAAAACACAAAAAGATGCAAGCTTTAAACGTGAAACATGCAAAAGATTCAAACTTTATGCATAAAACATCAAAAAATACAACTTTACATGTTGACATAATAAAACAATACAATTTTAGATGCTAATATGCAAAGAAATAGACTTTATGCATTGAAACATATAAAGAAAATAACTTTTCATATTAAAACACAAAAAGATAAAACCTTTATGCATTAATACTTAAAAAAACATGATTTTTACATAAAAGAACCGATTTTTATGCATTAAAACATGAAAAGAAAGAACTCAGATCTGAAATCAAACATTGAACAATTTTTATGCAATTAAAACATGTTTATAACATCAAACAACTCAGATCTAAAATAAAAACACATAAACAAACAAAGGAAGCAACTTTCAACAATTATAATGCATGAACATGGCATATGATGACATTCAATCAACACAAACATGCAAAAACATTATTTGAACATGTAGAATAGAAAATTACAGCAAATAAAAATGCATTAAAGCATCATTCAAACCATTAAAACATGCAAACAATCATGGAAACATCATGAAAACAAAGATTAGAGTACTTACTTTTCAAGGAATTGGATTGGAAGTGCTTGAGTACCCTCAGATCTGATTTAAGTGACTGTAATATTGGTTTTTATTGATTAACAACTACTAGAGCCTTCTTTAAATAGATTTGAAGCTTCAAAACACCTTTTGCATGGAAAAGATGACACCTTTGATGAGTTTTTGTGTTAAATAATGTCAAAATTAAGTGTTTTGTGTCATGAAGTGAACTTAGAGTGTTAGTGCCATGCACCAAACCCTAAATTCGTATGTATGGCTGCCAACCCCCAAAACCTAGTTTTAGATGTGTATTTATAGCCGTAATAGCTTAAAACTTAAGCTTGGGTTACCATAATCACTTTCCTAATGAAATTCAATGACTTAAGCTTAAAGCAAAGGATATTTTGGTCAAAAATAGTCCCCAGGGCTTTAGGATGTGTGTACGGCTCAAACGGGCCATTCCAGGCAGAAACAGGTTGAAAATGGGCTTTTTATGCAGAAAATCGTGCAACAGGCATTCATGGTCCAACGCCAGTTAAAAGAGTGGCGGTGGGCCCAATTCCACTCAAAAGAGTGGCTTACAACTGAGAAAATGTGCAGAATGGCCTCAACTATTAACTAGTTAAATTTCAAGTCATTCCGGTACTTGTAGAGAAAGTTATGATGAAAACCGTCTGAAAATGCACTGTTTATGCTTAAAATAGGCTTTTTAGGAAAATCGTGCTCTATAGGTTTAGAAAACGATATGAATGTAGCTATGCAATCTCTAAAGCAATTGTCAACTCAATTCATGATATTTAAAACATGAACAATCATCACTGGGCCTCCGAGCCGCTTCCATATTCTTACATAAAAAATTAGGTGTTAACATTCGCCCATTTTGGTATGAGTCATCATAACTTTTGCTTGTCCAGTTTCTTGTAAGTATTTGTAGGGATGTAGTGTTCAACGATGCTTCTGTCTATACCTGGCATATCCTCATATGTCCATACAAATACCCCTTTTCTTTCATTGATTATTTTTCTAAAATTTTCTCTCTCCTTATTACTAATGTCATATGCAAGTGTTGTTTCCTTTGGTTGTTCTTTTGTGCCAATGTTAATAGAATGAGTTTGCACAGAATTAATGTCAAAAAATGCTTATGGTATGATCTATGTAATGTGCAATGCCATCAGGTAAAAACATCACACAAATAAGAAAAGTCGGTGTTTATATCATTGACCTTAGAAATGAAAACAGAATCGTCCTCAAATAAGTTAGACGTTATTACATCAATCTCAGTTTCTTTATAAAATAAATAAATTACAGAACCCTCTATGAACTCGTATATTTCAAAAAAAGGATCAGCGGTCTGGACAGCTTCTTTAAGGTCGATCAGCTCCTCGATCTTCAACTCCTGGATTCCCTCAAGTATCATCTTTTCCATGGCATGTACATCCATTAAATTCTTGAAGATCTCAAAGCTTGGCACTAGGATCTCCCCAATGTCAACTAGTTTAGCTGGGTAAAGGGCACCACTTTCTGCAACAAAGAAGTCCTATAGAGATTTGCCTTTCTTGATCAGCTTCTCCCCCTTATAGCTCAATCCTTCTTTAGTCAACTAGGTCTTGAAATCAAGAAATTGGGTGATCCCCTGTTGGCTCTTTCCAAACCATAATGCACACAGGTAATCCATCTTCTTCATAATCTTATTGATCATAGGGTTGTTAGGTTCATAAAAGATGCCAAAAATTTAGAATCCCATGGGTGCTATAACCCTTTGAGGAGTTACTTTCTGCACTACGACAGATATGGTTAGTTCAGCTGTTATAGTGAAGGTCTTTTCATGGTAAGGGAACTTGATCTTCTGATGGACTATGGAGGGCACTCCTCCTAAAGCATGGAACGAAGGCCGCCTAAGGAGAGCAGTAAAGGTCATGGGAATATGAAGGATAGTGAATTGCACGTTTGAAATAATGGGGCTAGTCTTGACTTTTACAGTGAAAGTTCCCACGTCTGCCCTTCAGGAATCATCATATACTCGGATGACAAAGTCTGAAGGCTTCAAATCTTCGTTAGCTATGCCCATCTTAGAAAGGAGCTTAGATGGACATACATTAATAGAAGAGCAGTCATCTAACATCACACATAAGGTTATTTTCCCATTCACCTTAGCAGTTATGAACAATGCTTTATTATGGTCCCTTTCTTCCAGAGGCAAGTCATGTATTCTAACCACATCATTAGGTGTTGTTGTTTCCAGAGCCAGTATCTGAGTTAGTGCTTTAACCGGTGGTTGATTATGAGACTCAGATAGGATAAGCAAGTCCCATATGCTTGCATTGGCCTTAGTCTTTTTTAAGTTGCTCAGTTACAATGTCAATTAAGGCAGCCTCTTCTATCACCACATTCTCAGGTTCTTTGATTTCTTCCTTTTATTTCCAAACATCTTTCCTTTGGAAGTCCTTCCCACTTCGAGTGACTAAAGTGTGCTTTGTTTTGTCAATCCTCATTACATTATCAATCTCCAGCTCATCTTCATCTGAGCTATACCGTGTATCAAACTTTAAGTAGTCACAAAACTTCCCATCCTTCCTAGTCTGGATGACATTGGAATTAATCTCACCCCTAGGAAATGGAATTTCTTGTCTATCTCATTGCATAAGACTTGGATGTCTTGCTCAATTAAGGTTGGTATCTCCTCCTTGTCAAGGAACTTTTGCCAGGCAATTGCTCTATTCCAATCTTTCAAGTGTTCACCCCATCCCATGGGCTAAGGTGTGTCTTTATCATAGATGTCAAACTCTGGGCCCCATGTTGACCTAATCTCTCTAAGAGGAATAGCACGTGGTGGATGTTTTAGGCATAGGGTTTTGAAATCAAATTTCCCCGAAGGTTGGCCCAAGAGATCTTCAACATATTCTTACTTCCATCCAGGTTCACCTTGAATCTTATCAAAGCAGCTCCATGCTTCCTTGAGGACTTCCTCCTCCGACTCCAAATCAACTCCGACAAAGGCCCATATTGCATTTAAATCTTCATCAATAAAGGAGGCCATACATCTTCCTTAGTTAGGTCAGTCTCAATGTAGTTAACCCTATTTGGTAGAGGAACATTATTGTAGGTAGGCAATGGATTATTTTTAGTGCTTAGGTTTTTGTAATAACGGTCCATGACTTCCCCTCATCTATGAGATCTTATATTAGTGTTTGAGCTTGATATAGTTGTCGTTTGAATACCTATGCACTTGGTGGAATTGGTAATAGGCATTTGGGTTATATTTAGGTGAGTTAGTGTTCGGTGAGTTTTTTTACTGGTCCAGGTTTTAAGAGCACTCTTTTTCAAGCCACTCAAAGACTTTGGACAGAGGCTTGTTGAAGTTGGAGAAGCAGTGTGTGGTCTTAACGGCATCAACCTCCATAACCTTGGTGGATTGGGAGTAAGCTTGACTTGAGCTGGCCTTAGTACTCTTCTTCTTCTGAGACTAGATTTCTTCAAATTGGAGCCCATCACCATAAAGATCCACAAACTTTCTTGGATTCATTATTTGGAGCTTCTCAATACATGTAGAGTACACATTCCGAGCAATGACCCTGACTTGGTCCCCTTCCGAAGGCTTGTTGGGCATCAAATCAGCCTTATTTCTCCACCTAATTAGGAACTCAGAGAAGGTCTATCCATCCTTATGCTTGGTGATCTCCAAGTCCCTCAAAGAAACTTCTAGGGCAGCATTGTAGGAGAACTTGACCTTAAAAGCCTCATTAAGAGTCTTCCAGTTGGACTTTGTGGTGGTAGATTGAGCATGGTACCAGTCAGAAGTGACACTTTCCGAGGTCAAAGGAAACAAACCCAGCTTTTGCTCACCATTGAGAGTGGTTGTTGACATGATGGTGTTGTATTACTTCAAATATAGCCTTGGATCACCAGACCCATTCAATTTAGGCACATCGGGCATTCTAAACTTAGGAGGGAGCACGGCTATAAAGTAGAGGCCTAAATTGTCAAAGCCAAAATCTTGGTCTTTGCCTTTCACCATTTCCTGGAGCTTTTCCATCTTCTTGGTTAGGGCATCAAGAGCATCTTGATCATGGTGCTTTTCACAATCATCTCTCTCATCATCACTAGTTTTAGTCTCATCTTCCCTACAGTCATCCCGTTCTTTCAAGGATTTCTTGATTTAGTTATCTATCATCTCTTGCAAGGTTTTCAAAAGGTCGTCATTGAGTGAAGCCATGGTGCCTGTTGAAGTTGGAGCTTCAAGAGTGTGTTATGGTGTGCTTCGAATAAGGCATCCTATTTGTCTTATTCAAGGGGTACTAGGAGGATCTATATTGCTATAAGACAAGGCATTAGCATGCTATGGTATGTATGCAAGGATGCATGAATGGAGCAACACAAGGGGACACAAGTAGCAAATGTTAGTCAAGCACATGTACTACCAAGCGGTAGGCCTTCCTACCTTATTTCTCCCACACACATGTTAATTTGGCAAGTCAATATTCCTAAGAATTGGTTTGGGTTGGTGAATCAATGGGGAAAGCTATTGCCGACGTGGTTATGCAAAATAGCATAGAAAGCTCTCAACATCCAAACCAAACAATAAGTCATTATTATGTCCTTATCCCTTATCTTTACTTTTAACGAGACCTTAATGTTCTCCCTATTCTAAAGTCATTTTCGCATCAGTTAGGTACAATTAGATCAACACACCAACATCCCTTTCATAAAGGTTCTAATCAAGGTTAATCTTCTCAAATCCTAAAGTTCCCCATGTTCCAATGCCATCTCGGTAATAATCAAGTACAATTAGAGGAACACCTTGACATCCCTTTCACACAAGTAGTAATTAGGATTTAATTTAACGGTAATAACACTAGACTAGGCCAAAATAATGGCTTCATGGCATCACATAACAAACAAGCATTTGGTAAGTCCTGAGGGAAGTTGTTAGGGTCATTACATGGCATTAGTCGGTTCAGCTAAGAAAGGTTCCCACAGTAGGTGAAGTTCCATTAACCATCTCTCTTTAAAGGGTCGAGCGAAGGTAGAATATTCAGTCCACTATGAGTAGTAGTCACTGATTCTGCCCCCTATGAAATAAATTCATAAATCATAGGTGGCTCGACCAATGGTACTCGCGTTGTTAACACCTAATTTTTGACACAAGAATACGGAAGTGGCTCGGAGGCACATTGATGATCATTCATGTTCTAAGTAGCATGAATTGAGTTGACATTTACTTTTTAGAGATTATATTGCTTCATTTTGAGTGTTTTCAAAGCTTGCATGACACGTTTTTCTCTAAAATCCGGTTTTGAGCATAAACGGTGCATTTTTCAGATGGTTTTCACCATAACTGTTTCTACAAGTGTCTAAATGACTTGAAATTTTACTGCTTGATAGTTAAAGCCATTTCGCACATTTTCTCAGTCTTAAGTTTTTGTAAAGTCTGAATTGGGCCCAACGCAACTATTCCAAGTGGAGTTGGGCCCAATGCCACTCATATGACTGGCATTGGGCTCAACACCACAAGGAAGACTGGCATTGGGCCCCAATGCCAGTCAATCATTTTTAGCAGGAAAAAGCCCGTTTTCAACCTGTTTCAGCCCAGAACAGCCAGTATGAGTCGTACACGCGTCCCAAAGCTCTGGAGGGCTATTTTTGTCCATAAAATCCTTTGCTTTAGGCTCAAGTCATTGAATTTTAGGGGGAAATTGATTGTGGTAACCCTAGCTTAAGTTTTAAGCTATTACAACTATAATTACCAGTCTAAAACTAGGTTTTAGGGGAGAGATAACTATTCACACGAATTTAGGATTTGGTTTTCTGTATCAAAGCTTTGAATTCACTTGATTGCCCAGAGACATTACACTTTGCACATTACAAACGCAAAAAAGCTCATAAAAGCTTACATCTTTTGCAGTCAAAGAATGTTTTGAACTTCTTAGTTCATTGAAGCAAGTCTCCAACAGCCTTTAATCAATAAAATGCAACACAAAAGTCATGCAAATTAGATCTGAGGGTTATCAAGAGCTTCCAAGTTGATTCTTTGAAAAGTAAGTCATTATTTCTTTTGTTTGTCTTTATATTTTTGTTTTTTTTTCATGATTTGCATGCCATAATTTATTATTTTTGTGATGTTTTGTTGCTGTGAATTCTTGTTTGCATGTTTAAATAATGTTTTTGCATGTTGATTTGGTTTACATGCCATTAAATTCCATGTTCATTGATTATAATTGCTTTAAGTTGCATCTTTTTGCATGTATGTATGTTTTTATGTTCAGATCTATATTGGTTAACGTTATTTAAATGTTTTTTATGGATGAATGTTTCTTCTTTTCTTGTTTTGTTGCATAAAAATCATTCCATTTGCATAAAAATAATTCCTTTTGCTTAAAAATGGTTTCTTTTGCATAAAAATAGTTTCTTGTAAACTTTAATGCATAAAGGTTGCATTTTTTGTGTTTTAATGTATAAAGTTGTAGTTTTTGCATGTTTTAATATTAAAGTTTGTTTCTTTATGCAAAATTGAACTATTTTGAAGTTTTATGAATAAAGTTTATGCCTTTTGCATGTTTTATGTGTAAAAGATGTGATATTTTGATGTTTTGCATGTAAAGCTTGTATCTTTTTGTATTTTATGCATGCCATGTTTAGATCTAGGTTGTTTTGCCATGTTTCATGTATTATAACATGTTTTTGTGATTGTTTGATGCATTTTCATCTCTGTATGTGCATTTTTTGGGCTTGGTAAACCCGAAAACCTGATTTTTTATCAAATTGCGTTCTCTGTTTTCTTTCTAGTGACCAACGCCACAAGCAGGAGTAGCATTGGGCCCCACTGCCTGTGGGCCAGTGGCGTTGGGCCCAAACGCCAGTCCCCTAAGTGGCGTTGGCTCTGTTTGTTGCTTTTTCTGTGTTTTTTTGCTGGGTTCGCTTATGTATAGTAGCTTTCACGTGGAATGCAGTGATATCGTAAGCTTCTGAACCTTCTTTGGTAATTTATTTAGACATTTTATTGCATGTAATTGGTTAATAATGTTTATTTGGTAATCATTTTAGGTCTAAAATGGTAGAAACCCTACGTTGTGTTGCTATGTTGATTGATATGTGTTTATATCACTTATGCATGTAAATTAACCCTAATTAATATTGGTAATCTTTAAAATCAACCCTTGTTTGTTATTACAAACCCGCTATTGCATGTGTATATGTAAAAGGTAGGTTATAAATTGTTATATGTGTTTTTATTATTTTGTTATAAGGAATGAAGGTTGGTATAATACTAGGAGTATTGGGTAAAGAATCACGTCCCGGAATTGATAAGTCGGATCCATGAATCTCTGGGGTCAATGCATCCTTCATATTCTTATAAAGAAATTGGGGTGTACACCTTATAAGACATTGCCGATGCTGGTTCGGGTGGCGACTACCAGTTCAGCTCTGCAGCTGAACACACAATGCCGCAGTTGCTAGTCATTGCTCAGGCTCTGATGCAAAACCTCCTTGTCTGCATGGGTAGTAGGGTGTTTTAGTGAAAGAATGCATTGCAAGGAAACCAGAGTTGGAAATAATACTAAAAGTGGTTCAATCACTTCAATAGTCTATCATCCCCGGTGGACTAGCCAAATTGTAGACAAAGATAGGTTACCTCAGTAGACTACTTTAACTAACAACTACAATACTATGCGTTTAACGGAAGGAGCTAATGTGGGAGTTGCCACCTGAGCCGGCATTGGTAACATTTTAATTGGTATATGTCTCGATTCCATTAAGAAATATGAAGCCACATTTACCTCAAAGATTCTATGATAGGACTATTACACTCTTTAAAGTGTGATTCTTTACGGCCACTTTACATATTATTTCTACCTTCATTCCCACTACTTTACAGGATGTAAAAAAGATAGACTTTCCTTGCATTTTACATGTAATCATGCATTTATGAGTTTTTATCAACAAGCAAAGATTGATTTCACATCACCGAATTAGCATTTAAATTAATTTACATGTAAAGGTTATATTCAAACAAAGCAGCAATCAACACAACCTAGGTTTCTAACTTATTTCAATCTAAAGCGATTACCAAATCATTATTATAAGTCAGTTTACATGCATTTCAGCCTAAAATTGATATGAAAGAAGTTACAGAACCTTGCCTGATCGCTTATTTCTATGTGAAAGCATTAATATACATCATATGAGCATGCACAACAAATTCCAGGAACAAACTCCACCAATGCCATTATAGGGAGTGGCGTTGGCCATGAACGCCACTATGGCTAATGGCGTTTGAATGAAACGCCTCTATGGGGAGTGGCTTTTGGGTAAAACATCACTCTTCTTAGTGGTGTTAGCGATCCAAACTATAGAAATAGACAAAAATCGACAGAAAATGGAGTTTTCTAGGTTTTTAAGCCCTAGAACCAAAAAAAATTATGGATATGATTGCAGACAACCTAAAAAGAGATCTAAATGGCAAAACCCAACCTAAAACTATATGGAATTTGAATTATACATAAACAAAAACATGTAGTGAACAAAACAATGAAAAAAAGAATAAAAACAACATTTGATTGATATAGAAGCATTTATAAATTACTCAAAACATATTATTATGATGCAAAACACCCTAACAATTGATCTAAAATGGCAAACACAACCTAAAACTAAACAAACATTTATTCATCATTTTAGGCAGTACATGCGATAAACAAATGAGAGATACAATAACATTTGACTCATGGAAAATATATAAAATTGAAGTAGATCCTATTAATAATGGCATGCAAAAACATTTCTAATCCTAAATCTATCATTTAAATCAAACCGTAACATGGTAGTAACATTCATGACAAACATGCATATTCATAGTACGTAAGAAAAAAAACAACATTCATGGCAACCCAAGCAGATGCAAAACACAAACCAAACAATGAATGCACATCATATTTACATGACTGAAATGGAAAAAAAATCAACAAGATTTTTGGTATGAAATACTTACAGTGGGGATTTAACATGCCTTAGATCTATCAGACAATTGGATAAACTTTGGTAGTGATTCAATGCATGTACAAGAAGTGCAGATTTTTTATTGGATTTCAGTAGAGCTTTATCTCCAGTAATCACCAAGAAATAAGAAACGACCTCTTTTTCTAAAGAATCAAGAAGAAATAGGAGGTTTGGGAAAAATGGATATCATATGCTATAGGAGATTTCTGGGATCAATCCGGAGCAAATGTTTACTGCGGCCTTCATGCTTATTTATAGGTATAGGAATTGGAAGAAACATGATTGTTATAATCACTATCTAATAACTCAAGCTATTTGATAACTCAAGCTAAAAACAAACTTTTGGATTAAATATATTAAAACCGCTTCTATTTGAATTCAAGTTTTGAAAACATGGTTAAAAAGCATTTATTTTATTTGGGAAATTAGATAGTGGCGTTTGTGGCCCAACGCCATAGTGCATAGTGGCATTGATGACAAACGTTATAGATAATACTCAATGCCACTATAGATAGTGACGTTTAGGGCCTATAGTGGTTGGTTCCTTTTGACGCCCTAAATGTCCGAATTTGAAATAGTTTATTAAAGACAAAAATGTGAAAAACAAGCCAATCTACCATACTAAACTATTCAGGCCATTCCAACACTCATAGAAGAAGTTATGATGAAAACCATTAAAAAATTGCACGGTTTCAGATTAAAACTAGTTTTCTAACTCAAATGCATTTTCAAGCTTCAAAATGATTTTGAAATCATATTTCATGATTAGGAAAGAGCTAAATCCATTCAATCAGAGGTTTTTCAAGCACGGATATCATCACTGGGCCTCTGAGCCGCTTCCTCATTCCTGCATCAAAAAATTAGGTGTTAACATTTTGGAAGCAACTTTTTCACTTTGCCCAATCGAGCAGAATTCACAAAATAGATATCTTTACCTAAAACACCTAGGGAAGGTTGTTCGTGCACATTGACAGTGCTTAAAATTTTTTAGTAATTCAATTTAGACAATAGGAGGGTTGTCAGGGACTTTTATTGGTTCCGGGTCCATAAGATGTTGAGCAGTTGTGTCTATGTTGGCATTATCATCCTTGGAATGAATCTCAGTTTAGTACCCAATTTAGTTTCCACATCTAACAAGTTACCAAAGCTAAAAAGGAGCATTAGACTCATCCACATGAATAGGGAAAGAAGCCCATTGAAAGAAACCATTTGCTTTGCATTGATAGGGCTTCCTGTTATTGACACCAAGTAAAACATGATGTATAGTCTCTGAAGCAAGGTGAGATAATTATGGAACCCTATGAATGTGCCAAATTTTGAAGCAATGAACTCCACAATGTCAATGATCATGAAAGCACGAGGTATTCCCAATATTTTGATCCAAGCTAGATGTTCTGAAGGCAACGACCAGTCTAGCATAGGCATTACTTCCTTAATCATGTTATTTAGATAGAATTTGTCCCCTCTTTGGTGTCCATCCAAAGCATCTTTAGAATCAAAAAGTGGTCCGTAATCTACGACCCTTAAATCTGGAAATATTCTTAAAAGCATATTGTCTCTAATTAAGGATTTTTGGCGCTGCCATCAAGTTCCTGATGTTAGGAAGGACAATGACACTCGAATGATCAAGGCAATAGAGGCATAGGATCGTGAATCTCGAAGGGAAGGCTTTAAAAGGGATTTGGGGGTAGGTGGTTTCTCATTTGTGGTTAGGTTTTGCGGTTACGGTGAGTTGAGGCTGATTTTGTAAGGTGTTTTGTAGAGAAAGCTCTCAGATGAAGGTGTCAAGAGCAATCCTATTGATATGCTAATAGAAGTCTACAAGCTTATGTCTTAATGGATGTAAAAGAAGCAAAAGGGCGGATTCTTGTTGTTTTTCTTCACTACAAAGGAGATAATTCCATGAACATTGTATTACACGAAAACCTTATGTAAGTCTGCCACACAACAGCCCAAAGGTTAACCTTCGAAATAAACAACTCGAGAATTTGGAAGGGAAGTAGATGAGGGTGCAGACAATCTGAGGGGTGGTGGTCAACGCTGAGGAATGGGTTGTTGGCTAGGGTTACGGTTAGGAGGGAAGGACATGGCTAGGGTTTTATCTTTAAATTTTTTAATACTTGTTGATTATACATAATACATACGTACATACATATAGATACATACACACACGCATATACATATACGTATACGTATACGTGTATCTCTCTTTATATATATATTTATATATACATACATACATACATACATACATACACACACACACACACACATATACGTTGTATGGGTATGTATACATGTCAAGTTGTACAAATTAGAATTTTATGATAATTAATTTTAGTGCATGTAGATATTAAAATTTAAATAAATGGTACACAATTTTGAATTCTAAATATTGCATTTAGAAAATTATTCACAAGTTGAAATATATTTGAGAGTTAAGCTAATCACATCCATTATTGTACATTCATCATGATAGATCACAAAATTTCATCTTAATGATTTCTAAATGGTTTCTTATTAATCCTTAGGGAGATCCTGCAAGAAACAAAAGTTAGATGGAGTTTTATGTGGCGTCCCGATTCCACTCTGATGTTTAAGTTAGTCTTTCTGTGTACTTTGGAAAACTCAACTGAAGCTTAGGAATGGTAAAACGTACCTATATTGTAACAACCCTAAAATCCACCATATAATTAAGAATAAAATAGAAAATAGTAATAATTATTAAAATTTTAAAACTCCATTAAACCGCTTTTAAAAATAAAATTTTTTTTTTAAACTAAGGGCACAACGATTGTTGTTCATTTAGCAACGATCATTGTCAAATGTGCAGCGATCGTTGTGAAATGAACAGTGCTCGTTGTGGAACGCACGAAAATGGCCAAAATTCCAGTAGGGTACACGAGCTCGTGGGAAAATCAGCAACGAACTCGTTGTAAAATAGCAACGATCGTTGTAAACTTAGCAACGATCGTTGTGAAGCTAAGAAGCTCAAAACGAAAAATTCTTCTAAAAATCACAATTCTAAAACAGAGTTTTCGACTTTTCCCCCGTAAAAACATACTCGAATATACTCAAAATAATATAAACATATAACGAACTTTCTAACACAGTAAAACGTAATAAACCTTATCAAAAGTTTATCACATCTTATATATATATCATGCATTAATATCAGAATAACTTTACACTTCTCATAACTCCAAATATACAAACATATATACAAAACTATCAATTCAAAACCCCTTACACATGCTTTTACAAAGAAATCCAAATGCATAACAGATGCTCGCGATCCACTGGCCAACCTGAAATGTCTATTGCAATGCACGTGGACTTCAAGTTTCAACAAGCTATCTATCACCTGAAAAATATATGCCAGGGGGTGAGCTGGCAACTTAGTAAATAAATAACTGTTAATACTAACTATACACACATAGCACATCCAACTCATTAATCCATATTCTAATTTCTACCAATACAATATAGTAGGATTATATCATCCTATTCAATCAATTAAACCAACCATCAATTATTCACACCCACAACTTATATTTATCACTAAACACATCAACCTTGATAATTAGATAAATCACCTAAATAAATGGTTAAAAGATTGGTAACCCTATCAAAACATTTAAATCACTTCTTTTTCTCAATTATCATCTCTTTCTCAATGGTGCACCATTCTCAAATCAATCAAATCTTCCCCTCTTCACTTTTCTAGGGGGTTAAATATCATTCATTACAATTCTCCTTTTCTCTTTTCTAGGGGATTATCACAATTCACAATCTCATTCTTAACAATTGGGTTACCAAATCCTAACCACACACTTAGACGATTGAGTTAATTATCAAGCCAAACAATAACATTCAATCAAACAAACATTTCATTACAAAATCAATCAAATCCTTCACAATTCCGTCACAATCATCTATTTTCATACATAGCCTTCACAAATCACATTCATTCACCAACAATTTCACTAACACTCAATCAATTCACTTTCCTTTTATCAAACAACAATATAACACATCCATACATTAAGTATTGCTATAGAAATCAATCAAATCAATCTAAACACACAAATTAAACATTCAATTAGTATTAATAGCTATTTACTTACACAATTAGATTTCTTTCCCCTTGTCTAAGGCTTGTGAGGAGCTTCCAATCTCCGTATTCAAGTTCTCACCTCCTAATAACCAAATCAATTATACAAAACATAAATACTTGATTCTTAACTATCATACACACATGTATAAAGCTTCTTGAACCAAGAATAAACATTAACCCCATCAAAAAAACCCAATAAACCATAAAATCTTATAACTAGACCTAACCATTCATCCCCTAACTAAACCCTTACCATAAACTTAATAATTAAACCAATTAAAAGTAACTAACAACAATTAATTAAGAGAAGACTTACCAATTAATGAAAATTCTTTTAAACCTCTACTTCCCCTCTTCTTTTCCTTCTTCCTAAGCTCTCCCTAACTCTCCCTTCAGTAGTAGAATTCTCTACACAATCCACCATCTTTTAATCCTTCTTACAATTTCATTTTGTTTTATTAATATTAATTAAAATATGCCTATTGGATAACTAAAAGCTAACTTTGACTTATAAGGTAAAAATTAAAGAAAAAGCCATTTACTCCCCAAACAATATATCTACTACAAAAATCAACTCAAAACTAATCTTTTCAACACTTATACCCCTCCTACACAGAAAAATGCTTAATGATGCACAAGTAATAAAAATTAACCACACTAATGACACACTAATGACACTAATTAATCACTAATGCATGTAATAATGTATGAGGATGTTACATATATATAAGCTGGAGCCCCTTATCTTAACTTTTTTGAATATGGAGTTTCCCATGATAGGGAATCCCTAGCCAGCTGTGGATTAGTTTCTCTTAAGAATTGTTATCCTTATCCTTTTCTTAACAGAAGTGCTCATAGGATTTCATCTTTGCAAATAGATTTAGATTGGCCTTGGCCCTTTAAGAATGATATCTTTAATCCATACTAGCTATTCAAAAGGTCTCTTAACATCTTATGAGCCTTGTGGACATTTAGGGGTGCATCATTACTCCCCCCACCAAAAATGCACCTAAAAGTTATTTATGACTTTATGACTTATATTTTTTCTTGCACTATTAATTTCAACTATAGTGGATGTATTTCCACTGAAATTGATGAGGTGGACTATGATTGATTCCCGTTGCCAGAGATTGATAAGGCACGCATCTTACAGCAACCCAATTCTTTTTTGGGAAGGCTAAAGGCTTTCATAACTTTTGCAAATTTACTAGTCATTCGACTTCCTTGGGAAGGTGAAAGGTCAGCTTGTTTAAGATTGCTCCTATTAGCTGTTGGGTCACCAACGGTCATTTATTTGGGTGCTTATAAATAACCTTAGTTTCCTGATCCTTTCATTTACTTTCTCTTTCCTTTTTCCTCTTCTTTAGGTCTTCACCTTTAGACTTTCCACTCTTTAAAGATTATCTTCCTTTCTGAGTTCTGTTCTCCATCCATTTGGTCCTTTCAATGCTTATTGTTATTTAGCCTGATCATTGGAGCTTCGCTATTTATCAAGGGTCCTTGGACTCTTCGACATTTAGCTTTGGTCATTGGACCTTTCGCTGCATAGGCTGGGTCCTAAGACCCTTAGCTATTTACCTTGGGTCCTTGGACACTTCACTCTTTATCATTGGTCCTTAGACCATTTGCTGCATTGGCTGGGTCCTAGGACCTTTCACCATTTAGCCTGAGTCCCTGGACCCTTCACTTTTTAGCATGGGTGCATGGACCCTTCCCTATTTATCATGGGTTTTAGGACCGTTCGCCGCATTGGCTGGGTCCTAGGACTTGTTTCCATTTATCATGGGTCTTTGGACCCTTCGCTGCTTTAGATGGATCCTAACACCCTTCGCCATTACCATGCTAGTGATGATAATAGAGGTCTTTATTCTTCATGGTATTGAAATTCTTTGTGGTTTCTTGCCACTGAGTATTGGCCATTTAGGCCTTGAAGTTTAGCTCCTGGCCCTTGTTCTTTACAAGCATTTTAGCACGTTTCACCATATGGGCAAATTGCATTTTTCGAGCATTAAAAAGATTTTTGCAATAACCTGGTAGCAAATTGTCTACCATAGGTTTAAAATTATGTGATTAAAATAACTTGTATGGCAATGAATGCCTTACACTGACCAGGATGGTCTGGCAATAAATGTGATGCCTGTCAATAAACATTCAAAAGAATAAAAATAATAAAAAGAATAACTTGACATCAAGATGGATATCTAACAGTCCTAGTACGGCTATAAATTTAGCCTTATTTACTATAAAGAAAAGTCAACTTGTATGATACTGGTAGTACTTTTAGAGTACCTCTGCGTTCCATGTCCTTGGTAGCTCTTTCCCCTTCAAGTATGTGAGATTATATACCCCTTTCACCATGACTCCTGTGATAAGGTAGGGTCCTTCCCAATCGGAACCCAATTTTCCAATGCCTACTTCTCCGGTTCCAATAACAGCCTTTTATTACTAGTTCATTAACTCTTAAAGTTTTGGCCCTAACCTTCTTGTTGTGATATTTGGCCACTTGTTGCTTGTACATATCAACCATCTACTCAGCTTGCCCTCTTCTTTATTGGAGAAGGTCATTACAAAGTTTTTCATTTTCCTCAGTTACTGCTTCATCATAGTCCAACCATCTCCAAGGGGGCAAACCACTCTCAAAGGGCACCATAGCATCCATCCCATAAGAAAGTCAAAATGGAGACTCTAGAGTACCTTTCTTTGGCGAGGTTCTGTATGCCTAGAGCATAGTGTTGAGTGCTTCCACCCATCTACCTTTGGCTTCTTCAGGCTTTTCTGCAAGGTATCTAAGATTGTCCTGTTGGTTACCTCGGTTTGTCCATTTATCTAAGGATGGATTACAGAGGTAAATGATTGTTTAACCTTCAATCCTTCATAGAATTCTCACAATCAAAAAAAATCAAACTGCTTCCCGTTGTCTGTTATGAGTGTATGTAGGTTGCAAATCTTGTAGATAACTTCCCTTTTAATGAACTCTTCTATTAAGCCTCTGTAATAATTGGAACTGCTTCTGCTTTCGCCCATTTTGTATAGTTATCAATAGTCACTATAAGGAACTTCCTTTGGTTAGAAGCTAGATGGAAAGGGCCAAGGATGTCCATTCCCCACATAGCTAATGGCCAAGGACTTCCTATAGGAGACATTGTGGTAGAGGGACAACAGCTTATTTTTGTAAATCTTTAACATTTCCCACATGCCTTGACTAATTTTGTAGCGTCAGAGTACATGGTAGGCCAATAGTAACCTTGAATAGCAGCCTTCCTTACATGGGCTTTCGATGCCTAAAGTGCTCCACATATTCCTTCATGGATTTCTCTCAGCATGTGGCTTCCTTCATTTTTGGAAACACAGCATCACGAAGGATGAGTCAAAGATCTAAGGTACAGAACTCCATTCTGGTAGTGATACATTGCTGCCTTCCTCACCAGATTGTGTGCTCCTTCTTTTCTTTTGGGAGCTCCTCCATTGTCTTATAGAGTATAATAGCCTTCCGTCAGTCATCAACCTCTTTTATTTCCATCACCTTGACCATTTCAATACTAGTGGAGGTTAGTGCTTCTCTTATAGGTGAGTTGTAGAATAATTCAGCCCCTTCTGCTACAGCTTTGGCCAACTCAACAACTTTTGTATTTTTAGTTCGCAGTACTGTTGTAGTGTGATTATTCCTCCATGGCTTTCCACCTCTTCGATCAAGTGCTTCACCTTTACTAGGTATTTGCACATATTGGTCTGCTTGGCTTTGAAATTTCCCAAAACTTGGTTTACTACCAGTTGGGAGTCACTTTGGACTTGCATATCTTGTGCCTTTACTTCTTTAGCTAACTCTAAACCTACAATAAGAGCTTCATATTTAGCCATATTATTAGTAGATTTAAAAGACATTCGTACCGCATAGGTTATTTGGACTTTCTAGGGACCCAATAGGACTACCTTTACCCCTGAACCATTGGAGGTAGAGGCTCCGGCTACTTAGGGTTTCCACTGCTCCTTAATCTCCATTTCGAGGTCTTGACTCTCTCCCATTTCTGCTACAAAGTCTACCAGGACCTGTGCTTTTATAGCTATCCTTGGTTCGTATTACACATCGTACTGCCCCAGGTGGACTGACTATTGCATTAACCTATCGGATGTTTCTAGTTTTTGTAATGTCTTTTTTGAAAGGTGCATTTGTTCTTATTATCACTGTATATGCCTGGAAATAGGACTGTAGCTTCTTGGCAATTATTATGATGGCCAGGGCCAACTTGTCTACTGTTGGGTACTTAGTTTCAACTCCTTTGATGGCCTTGCTGACATAGAAAATGGGTTTTTGAACCCCTTCTTCCTCTCTTATTATCAATGTGGCAACCGTCTCTTTGGTGCATGCTACAAAAAGATATAGCCTTTCCTCTTTGAGGGGTCGATTGAGTACTGGTGGTGATGTTAAAAACTTCTTCAGGTCTTAGAATGCCATTTCACAATCTGTCATCCATTCAAACTTTTTAGGGTTCTTTAGGACCTTGAAGAATAGGAACGACCTTCAAACTGAGGTAGTAATGAATCTTCCTAGCGCTATCACTCATTCGTTAAGTTTCTTGACCTCATTGATGTCTTTCAACGAAGTCATCTCCACCACTGCTTTGATCTTCTCGGGGTTATCTTAAGTTCCCCTTTATAGACGCCATGTAACCTAGGAACTTGTCTGCCTTAACTCTGAAAGTGCATTTCTCAGGATTTAATTTCATCCTGAACTAGTTGAGAACCTAGAAGACTTTCTCTAGATCCTCAGCATGCTCAACTTCTATCTTGCTCTTTACAATTAGGTCATCTACACAAGATTCCATTTTGTGCCCCATGTGTTCTTTGAACATGTGATCGATCAACCTTTGGTAGGTCACTTTGGCATTCTTTAATATAAAAGGCATTAATGTATAGCAGTATGTCCCTTTATTGGCTACAAAGGTTGTCTTTGCCTGATCAGGTTCAAGCATTAGTTTCTGAGCTGCATCAAAGAAACCTAGGATTTTGTATCCCACTATTGAGTCTACTAGCTGATCGATGGAAGGTAGTGGGTAATGATATTTTGGGCATGCCTTATTAAGAACGGTAAAGTGAATGCACATGCAAAACTTCCCATTTGCCTTCCTAACTAACACCACATTAGCCAGCCATTCTGAATGGTGGACCTCTTTGAAACACCTTGCTTTTCTAGCTTCTCAATTTCTTGTCGGATTGTAATTGCCTTTTTATGGCAAATCTGCTTTTCTTCTACCGAATTGGTTTGGCTATGTGTCTATATTAAGCTTATGGACACATACTGTTGGGTCTACCCCAACTATTTCTAATGGAATATTGGCAGAGCAGTTGACATTTTCTTGTACGACCTTTTTGATATCTTTCCTCTTTTCAGCATATTGTTTTCTGATTGGATTTTAATTCAATCTCCTCAATGGGTCCGTATGGTTCGGGTCTATCTTCGCCCTGTGCGAGGTTAAGAAATTCTTCTATGGGGAGAGCCTCAATCTTCCCCTTTTTTGCTATGGTGTAGCAATTTTGAGCTTCCACTTGGTTTTCCCTTATTTCCACTACTCCCCTTACCACTAGGACTTTTTGGGTTAGATATCTAATGCTTGTAGCTACTCTTGTGACATAGAGGAATGGACTCTATTATATGCCAGCTCCATTCTACTACGTTAAAGAGGGCTTCGTAACTCTTGGTAGGTCAATGTTTAGGCTTACGTTCAGCTCTACCACTCCCATGGGTACGATGCATTTTCCACCAAACCAATTGTAGACACTTGATTCTTGGGTACATGTAAGCGGTCAGGGATCCCAATGATGAATATGGTCTAGATTGAAGCCCTCTACTACCCAATTTCTATTAGGAATTAGCAGAAGGGTTGAAAAATGATTTTCAAATGATTTGTAAAGTTTTTAAAATTATATGAGTCCCAATAATGGTTTGACTGATTCTTTGATGAATCGACCGAAATTTAAAGTTTAAGGTTGAGCCAACATTCAAACCAGGCCCACTTTAATATTGTCATGAACCTGTCGGTTCATTAATGATTCAACCGGTTGATCATTAATGGTTTGGCCGAATCATTGCATCTGACCTGACAAGTTTTTAGACATAATGCATGTATCAGTAGGCCATCAAATCCTACACCATATCGTAACTTGTACAAGTTGCTAAGGAAGATTCTCTTCACCCCTATAAATACCAAACCTATTTAAGAAGAATGGGGGATGAGGGGAGACAACATAGAGAGGAGAGAGAAAATATAACAGAGAGCACACTCTCGCACGCAAGTTTTCTTTACTTTGGATCACAAGCATTTTGTCAAAAGGTTTTTCTTTGGGTTTCTGAATGAGGGAACTATGTCACTCTAAAAGCTCATTTCTGCCTAAAAGTGGTAACACTAAGTAACTCTGAGGGAAACTTTCCATCCACAAAGCATCCATATATCAGAATAAGCATGTTTCATACTCTGTTGTTTCATCTTTTAAACTACTGTAACTTTCCATATTTTATAAAGTAACTCCATTTTGTCTGTTGACTATATGCGTGAAATTCTGATGATGAAATAATGTTGATGTGATGGACAAATTGGAGTTTGGTGGTCTATAGCCCGACTTATGAATCAAAATGGTATTTTGATTCTATAACTTGGGTTACCTAGAGGATCTATTTTCATAGTTGTTTAGGGCTTTAGACCATCCTATTAGGACTTTATTTTCTATTATGTACCTCCCATTTGAATAATCCGTAATAAAATAGGTCAAGACAGAATATTTTAGAATAAATCCGTGAGTTACAGAGTCGTTCGGGCCATTGATGTTTCGACCAAACCTTTGAGCTCATTCGACCGAGTGATCGAAGATGTACCCAACCAAACATTTGTAAGGAAAATGGGTCGGGGCCTAGATTAAGGTTCGATCGAGCCTTTGCCAATGGTTCGACCAAACCATCACGATGACAAAAAGAAAGAACATAATAATTTCATAATGAATCGACTGTTTGAAGCTCTGAGGTCGACTTATTGGCCCTCTCTGAGTTTAACCAATTGATCAATAAGGTTCTCTAACCCTATTTATCTTCTTGTCAATCACTTAGAGTAAATGCTTAACTAACTAATCGGACATTTAATAAATAATAAACCTGGTAAACAATAGAATAAAAATGGTAGAAAATCATTTCTTCTTTCCTTTCTGTAAGGGTTTATGTATATTTCTGTGATTCATTATCACCAGGCAATATATAAGTAATTAATGTGCATATATTGATATTTTTATAATTAAAATATCTTAGAAACTAATCATGGATGTTCTGTGTGTAAATAAATAAGGAAATAATCCACTTGATAACCATTATTTAAAATAAATAGAAACCTACCAAATACAGCAAACTGCACTCAATTGATCAGGGTAATTAAGTAGACTAAATACAAAGGAGTAAAGCTGATTAGAAACAATCTTAGGGATGATCACTCATCCTTACCAGTGCCATATTATTTTTCGGGTGATTTATGGCTTTAAAATTTTTTGTCCATTGTAGGAAAGTAATGACCCTATAAATTAATCAAATGGGAATTTACCTAGTATGGAAGACTAATTTCGAACCCAGAATCATCTAAGGTGATGAAGAATGGGAATTCCAAAGGAATCACCTATTTTATTCATCACTCAGTTTCTCGATGCTATTCGGGTGGTGACTCGACATTTTTCTTAAAAGCTAAAATTCTAATTTAGTGAGTCAGCTTGCCATTGCCACTGGATAAAACCCGTAGGCAGGTTCGTCTATCCACGGTGGTGACTCAACTGGGGAGAACTTTTATAATTAACGATGAATGAGATTCCGAGCAACTTCCCAACTATTTAATTATTCTGGTCATTATTCTCTTGCGTTTGCATTGCATTTCTTTGCATGTCCCTATGAACCCCGGTACCACTTATAATGCAATCCAATGATTCTAGTCATTTCTTGGGCTATATTATTGGTGACTACCACTCATGAATGAGACAACTTCCTCATCGCGTAGACCCTTGAGTGGGGATGATGGTCAAAGGAAGTTGTGTGGGAGCCTTTTAGCCAAACCAGTGTTGAAACCTAGAATATAATGGCCATAGAAGTTTCCCCTAGGTTTATCCCAGTAATCCTACTCCTTATAATGCCATCATGAGTACCTATAATCATTAAGCCTAGAGCCTATGTCGAAACTATGTCTACCTAAAGGCAGATTTTAGATAAAAGGATACAGCTCAATTATCATAATTCCAATTGATTACTAGGATAGCATGACAAATCGTACTCACACGACAATACTATCATCCCCCATTGATGAAATAAAGTACCCCAGACTACCTAGGAAATGGACTATGACCAACGAAATGCATCTGCAGGAGTACTAAGGTTGGAAGGCCTACCACTCGATAGTATTTGTTACTTGTACATCTAACAGTTTGCTTGTCTTTTTCCATGCATACATGCATCTGCATATCATGCATCCGACTGACAATTCTTTTTACAATAAAAGATAGAGTCTCAGTCTTTTAGCACTTAGAAGTGGATAGAAGGACGGTTGGTCTAAGACATCCTGATTACCGAAGCAACTGAGGAAGCCTGCTTGATCACTGTGATAGAATCATCTCAAAACTTTGATATGGAAGCCCTAATGACTACTATGAGAACTATAATTAGGGAAGAGGTCCAGAACATAGTAAATCGCTTAGAATAAAAACCCTACTGGAGACAATCCAGAAGGGGAGGATCAGAATGGAGGAACTGATGCCATTTTAACCTTGGTTAGGAAAATGGAACAGCTGCAAGACTTAGTGAAAGGAAAGAAATTCGAGGTAGACTTTGATCTAGAAAGCATGGGAATTAAAGAAATAAGGAAGCTACCCCATAAGTTCACATTGCATGAGATGTAGAAGTTTGATGAGGCTAGAGACCCTAAGCTCCACATCAAGCAATATGGTTCAATAATGGCAGCATCACCTCTTGACACTAAACAGAAGGTTGGAGTGTTTCCTTTATCACATACCAGCATAGCTCAGGACTGGTATCACCACTTACCATCCTCTATTCAATTCAATTTGAAAGAACTTTGTGACATCTTCATCGGGCAGTATTCTTAGAGCATGAAGCTAGAGATATCCTTATGGGACCTCGAGATGACTAGACAGAAATATAATGAAACATTTTCTGATTTCCTCACCCATTGGAGAAACAAAGCGACCCTATTAAGGATTAAGCCATATGAGAAAGACCAGGTCTGAATAGTTATTCGGAATGTACCCCCAAGCATGAATGATACCCTTCAGACTATGAATCCAAAGTCCTTCAATGATCTGAACGATGATGGACTACAATGTGAAGGGATAAAAGCTGAGAGAAAGAGATCAAAAAAAAAGGAAAATCATCTTATAGTCGACCCTTAGCCTCAGAGATGACATAAATGAATAGAGTCATCACCAACAATAAATTCTCCAACTTCAGCTAACCCTTATCCAAAGTGTTTGAAAGGCTCAAAAGACAAGGCCTTATCAAACCCAAAATAGCCAATTTGCCACCTATTCCAAACTCTCCAACTGATAACTCTGATGCCTATTGTAACTTTCACTAAACACCTGGCCATTCCATAGACAACTACCTTAAATGTAAACACACCATCCAAGACCTCATTGAAGCTGAAAAAATCACCGACCCTCACAACCGACCTTCCATCACCAAGTATAATCCCTTGCTAAACTGCACCCAAGTACCACCCCTAAACTAAATTATCTACCTTAAATTTGGTTTCATAGAAGATAAAGTTTTATCTTCTTTTAAGCCCTTGCTACAAAACACTGTTACTAGCTAGACGAAAGAGCTAAAGAAGAAACGGCCATACATGGGAGATCTGAGGGATTCCTATATTATGAAAACCAAGTTAGAGGGAAAAATTAGGAATATTTACATGTTTGACGCCTGGTACTCCTCCAGTGACGATGAAGCTGGGGTTCTAGATGCCTTTTGACTAGTAAAAGGTGATGAACATTTAATCAACAGGTCACCCGAAGTGGAAAAGAATATCAAAGGAAAGACTTGGATTGGCCAGCCCTTGAAATCAATCATAAGAATGACCTATAGGCTAGAGAAATGACGGATGATAGAACTGAAGCTAAAGAGCACTTGGTAACTGATCAGCTAAAGAAGACTAAAGCAAATGCAAGCATCTAGGATCTGTTAGTGTACTCCAAGTTGCATAGGAAAGCACTGATAGATGCTCTAGAAGATGTCGCTCTAGAAAAAATGGTTGGGTTAATAATGGAGAAGAGGCTTAGAGGAATCACATTTACAAATGAAGACCTCCCCCTTGAAGGTCGCAACCACAACAAAGCGCTTTACATTGTTGTTGAAGTGAATAAGAAGAGGACCTCTTATTTGATGGTAGATGATGGATCTGCTATCAATGTCTGCCCTGTAAAGCTCCGTTCCAAGCTAGGAATCTCAGCTTCAAAAGTAAGGCCCTCTAACCTGGTTATTCAAGCTTACGATGATTCTGAAAGGAATGTTGAGGGAATATTCATAACCAAGGTTAAAGTTGACCCCATCAAATCTATTGTAGATATCACTGCCCTGAACATTCCTATGATTTTTACTGTGTTTCTTGGAAGGCCCTGGCTCCATTCCCTGGGAGGAGTTTCATTTTCTTTACATCAAAAAATCAAGTTCTCATATGAAGGAGGCTTCTTGACAATTCATGCAAAACCAACACAATCTGTCATCGTACTCAGAGCTGTTATTAAAGGAATATTGTCCCACATTGGTTTCCAAGTCATGGGAATCTATGAGGATTGGACTAGTACACAAGTGAACTTGATGCTTCAGAAGATGAACTACTTTCCATCTCTTAGATCAGGAAAGAATCAACAGGGTCTAACTACACTTCCTGACTTCAAAACCCAGACTACTCGTAAAGGGTTAGAATTTAAAGGAGATTATTGGAAGAAGTCTGAGAAGAATGGGTTGACTATGACAAAAAGGAGTTTTGGACAGAGCGCCCAGGACCTGCCCATCAGTTCGAGTCCAATAGAAGTGGCGACAGACTCACTGGATGGATATTTATGAAAATGTTGTGGAGTCGCCACCCGAACTGCATCAGGATCACCTAGTGAATAAAAAACAGGTAGATTCCTCAGGAATCCCCATTCGTCATCACTTCAGATAATTTTTGGGTTTGGAATGAGTCGTCCATTCTTGGGGCAATTTCCCATTTAATTAAGTAATAAGGTCATTATTTCCTACAAAAGATAAACATAATAGAGTGATAAATCATTAGGAAAGTAGTATGCAATGAATGGGTGTGCCTAATACTGTTTCTAACTAATTATATTTCTGCATTAGGTCCAATGTAATTAACCCTGATTGATTGAGTGCAGTTGGTTATATTTGGTAGGTTTCTTACTTATTTTAATAATAGTTAGCCAAGTGGATTATTTCCTTGGGTCGGAGTTGTCCATCTGTGTATGCACAAATAGGGTGTTCTTCCTTGTAAATGCATATGCTATGCTGGATGTCAATTATATTTACAGATGTATGAATGGATGCCTACATAATGTAAAAGAATTCAATATGCTATGCCAAACGCTTGCATTTTTTGTCTTCAATGTTAGGTCCCTTCATCTCCATGCTTTGAAGCTGTAGTAGATTGCATTCTATCGTTGCCACCTCAAGATGTTTGAATAACAGGCTGCCCCATCATTTTAGTGATAGAGAAAGTACGGATTGATGAATGTTCCATATATTCTTTATTTTGATTAGGATTAGAGGTCCTGACTAGAATTCTCACTCTTCTAAAGGAAATGAGGTTTTTGGTTCTTGTTTACCCAAATTTCTTCTTGTGCTTCTATACATCTAGTAATGACTTCTGACATGTTAATTGACTATCTAGAGAACATGTGTACGCATAGCCCTGTTCTGATTTTGGAGGTACTCACTATCATGAACCAAATAAGGTCAAACATGCCCCCTGCTTAGGTGACTTGCTAATATCATTGGAAAGTATTATAGCTACTGATCTCATCTAAATTTGCGGCTTCCTTCCTTGTAGTAAGCCTATTGCATTGCTCTAATAAAGCTCCATTAGTTTGTGTCCATATGTTCAATTGCCCTAGATTGGTTAGTATAACAATGTTCAAAGTCCTTTTATATTACAAGACTTGTAGACAAGAAGTTCTGACTGGTTAAATTCTATGTGGTGCACACTTCAAAGGGTGTCTCCTACGTTTTCCAGTAACCATATGTCATTTTATTTCGTTGATGCCTTAAGTTTTTCCAAGAGCGTCTCTTTGTAAGGTTTGGACCCTAGCAGGCTGCCCTAACTTTTGCATCAGCCTCCCAAAATGTGTTTTCAACTTATCGGGCTTTTATTTTTTATTGATGCATTAACTTTTGCGTGAATTGGCCCCGAAGGGATTTTACAACTCATCATGCCTTTTCATTTTGTTCTTTTTCTCTTTCTGTAGATATGATTATTGGGAAAAGCTATCCTTAATCTTGCCCCCAACTGACTTCAATGAGATACAAATAGTATGAGAGGAACTTGCAATGAGGTTGTGATGAGGAACATCATCTTCATTGAACAATGAAGAGAATTGTTGCTGTTGAAAATGACGATTGTATCCATTGTGGAAATTTATTATTCCTTAGCTGCTTGTCAATTCTGAATTCAACCCACAATTATTTTTGCCCCCTGTGTTGATCGAGAACTAGTCGATGTAGTAGGTACATTTTTAAAGATCGTTTGGCTTACATGACATTTCAAACAATGAGTCATTGCTAGTCTCATATCTATTTCATGCTGGACCTAATGTCGTTTTCATTATAAATCATGTTCTTTGGCTTAAGCCTCAATCAAGGTTTTCATTTTCAGCTTGTTTCCATCCTCTTCATTTTTTACTCATTTTCACTTCCTCAGCTCCTTTTTGCACAGGCTTGGTCAGTTTTGGCATCGTGCTGATTCTTTGCACAAGCTGTTGTTTAATGGCACTTCAGCGCATTTCAAGGTTATTGCTACCGAAGGACAAGCTATCCAGATCAATGGAGTTCTTGCTCTACTGATCTTTTGAGGCTTGGTTTTGTGATTGGAAATTCATTATTAATTCTTGGTTGATCACACATTTGCTTGAGTAGACTCCAGTTGCTTCCATTCTTACTTTTTGGCCATGCTTCATAGTTACTTAGGTATGCTTTGTTTTGAACTTCTCTGCTTTCTCATTTTTATTCTCCTTTTTTATTTTTTCATATTTTTTTTGTTCTTTTTTTTTTCTTTGGCCTTGTCTTTTTGCCTAAGGCGCCTCTTTGTGAGGTTTTCACCTTAGCAGGCCTGCCTTAACATTTACATGAGCTGGCCATGAATGGGTTTTCAACTGATTAGGCTTTTCTTTCTTTTTTTATTCTCTTTTTTTTTGCTCTCTTTTTTTTGTTCGAGTCACTGAGAGATTTTGAGATTTTGTTTCAGCTTGTGAGGGAGCATGCCCAAAATCATTTTTGAGAGGCCTTAGATGACTGGTAATTTTTTGTTAGTGCTCTGCTTGACTTGCGCTCATGATGCCATTACTGATCATAGCCATTTCAGGGTTGAACGTGACGTTTTTGCACTTCTTCTTCATCTTTAACTAGGCTTTGTAGCAATGTTAAATGAACCATCATGATATGGATTAATGTCAACTTAACTTATGGATGATTGATGTAATGCATTCGTGCCATGGAGAGAAATACCAATTGAACATAAGGAAAAAAAGTTCTATTATTGAATAAAAGCAACAACATTGTTAGAAAAGCATAAGAATTTTTCAGCTAAGAACTTGAACTTTTACCATCGCTGCTCTAAGTACTGGATTGCCCAGCCTCGGGATCTGTGATCTTGCCTTCGTCGATCAAGTCTTTGATCGTATGCTTAAGCTTTGTGCATTTGTCAGTGTAATGGCCATCTACCCTGATGAAATGTGCAATACGCCCAACTTGTGTTAACAGGCTTCTTAGCTGGTTTAGGTTCAAGCAACCCTTGCTTTTCTAAGTATTCAAATACCTCAGAGAGTGGTTGATTGAAGTTGAAGAATGTTCGACTACTAGAAAGATTATTTACATCTGCAGTTTCGCCTTCTGACTTGTTGGGGTGATTATAGGCCGTCTTCCCCTTCTGAGTCCTTTTCCTTTCTTATTCAATTTCCTCACATTGTAGTCTGTCATCATACAATTCAGTAAAAGACTTGGGATTCATAGTCCATAGAGTCTCTACCATATTAGGAAGCACACTCTTAACCACTATTCTAACTTGATCTTTCTCTGATGATTTGTTCTTCAGCAAAGCAGCTTTATTCCTCCAGTGAGTAAGGAAATCAGTAATGGATTCATTGAGCTTTTGTTTGGTCATCTCTAAGTCTCTCAAAGATACTTCTAGGTTGGCATTATAGGAGTATTGTCCAATAAAAGCATCATAAAATTCCTTCCACTCAGCTTGAGTAGAAGAGGGCAAACGATGATACCAATCTTGAACAATTCTAGTAAGTGACAGAGGAAACACTCCAACTTTCTGTTCAGTATCAAGGGGCATTGTGGCCATAATTGAATCGCATTGTTTAAGGTGAAGCTTTGGGTCTCCTATCCCATCAAACTTTTGCATATTAGAAATAGTAAACTTAGGAGGCAACTTCTTCATACCTTTGACACCCGTACTATCTAGGCCAAAGTTGATTTCATATTCCTTTCCTTTCACCAAGTTTTTCAATTGTCCCAACTTCATAGTCAAGGTTGAAATGGCATCCTGGTCATCATTTCTGTCTTCCACTTTAGGAGGTGGATCCTTAGGTGTCCTGTCAGTGTTAACAGCATTTTGGACCTCCTCTCTAATCATAAACCTTATAGCAGCCATCATTGCTTCCATATCAAAGTTTTGGCTTGGTTTAGACATCCTGTTGGGATCGACTTCACCCGAATTATCATAGTCTCTAATCAATTGTCTTCCTGCTCGTTTCCATGGTGACTGACACTCAATGTTTACTGCAAAACAAGATCGTTAGCAGCATGCATGAGATGCAAATCCATGTATGCATGACAAGGAAACAAGAAAACTCATTAGTTGTACATGTAACAATTACTACTAAGTGGCAGGCCTTCCAACCTTATTTCTTCCACACAAGTATTCCATTAGTTGAAAGTTCATTTCCTAGGTAGGCTGGGGAATTTTATTTCATCAATAAGGGATGATAGTTCTGTCGTATAAGAGTGTTCTCTTAAACTATCCTAGCAAACAATAGCACTCATGATAGTTGAGTCTGTATCCCTATACCTAAATTTTGCTTTTAGGCGAATAGAATTTCGGCATAGGCTTAAGGCTTAATGATCATAAATACTCATGGCAACATTACAACAGGTAGGATTAGCAGGTACAACCTAGTGGAAACTTCTATGGTCATTAAATGTTGGGCTTTAACTCTTTGGTTTGGCTAAGAAGGTTCCCACAGAGTCGGGTCCTATTCACTATTACTGAGATGGTAGGAGACCCACTATGAGTTTCCCATTAACTATGACTCATTAACCATTGCTAAGATGGTAAGCCCAGTCGGATACCCAATCCCTGTGAGCGGTGAAATCGACAATACATGCCAAGAAACTGGTGTGGAATTGTTGGCAGGCATTGTAGACGGCATCGGGGTTTATAGGGACCCTAAAAATGGAGAACTACGTACAATGCAAAAGGAGAAAAATGACCAGATTAATTAAAGAGACGGGAAATTGCTCAGAATCTTCATTCATTTTTATTTGTAAAAGCTTCCCAGTGGAGTCACCAATGTGGACAGAGCACCCAGGACCTGCCCACCAGTTGGTGTCCAATGGCAATGGCGATAGACTCATTAGATGGATTTTTATGAATTTTATGGAAACGTTGTGGAGTCGCCACCGGAATTGCATCGAGATCACCTATTGATTAACAAAATAGGTAGATTCCTCAGGAATCCCCATTCATCATCACTCCATATGATTTCTAGATTCAGAATAAGTCATCCATTCTTGGGCCAATTTCCCATTTAATTAGGTAATAAGGTCATTATTTCCTATAACAGACAAACAATATAAAGTGATAAATCACCTAGAAAGTAGTATGCAATGAATGGACGCGCCTAATATTATTTCTAGCCGGTTATATTTATGCATTAGGTCTGATATAATTAACCTTGATTGATTGAGTGTAGTTGGCTGTATTTGGTGGGTTTGCTACTTATTTTAATAATAGTTAGCCAAGTGGACTATTTATTAGTAATAGTGCCCTAGGCCTATTGTAAGGACATGGTATTTTGACTATTATTAAAGATTGAATTTATTATTATCATAATTTGCATGTTTATTATATAATAATGTCCTTGAATAATATTATTAATTATTCTAAATGTCCCTAATCGATTATTGTTATGGGAATAACAAATAATTAAGATTAGTATTAAGTTTGATTGATATTCATGAGATGAATATGTGTATGAGATACAAATCTAATTCACATGTATTTGTTGAGAATAAATAGAGGACCGACCCACTTTGAGATTACCACATGGATCAAAGTCATAAGTTAATCTCTAATAGTTGTGTCATTAAATCCCTAGACCTGAAATTACTATGGTTCTCAACATGAGGATTATTATATTTTGACATAATCAAACATTGTCCTTAATCGGATGATTATAAAAGAGTATGATTGAATATAATAAGAATCATGTAGTGAGATATAAGTAATTAAGATGGAATTTGTCCCTCTTATTATAAGATAGATATCTCTAGGCCCCTCGACAATTGAGACTGAGAAATGTATGGCCGTGCTCAAATGAATTGATAGAGATCAATGTCATTTGTTTAGTTAGTCTAATTGGGTTTTGAGAAATTAAAGAATGAATGATATAAGGTTCGTGAGACAAAAGGATTGTGTCATTTGCTATATTAAGGTTGTCTCGGATCTTGAGCTTTTCATTTAACTTGGGTAGTCATAATGTCTTGCTAGAGGCCACTTATGACTTGTGGGCTAAAAATATGATTTAGGCTTACTGCCAATGTTAATTGAACCTATAAGGTCGCACACTAATTAAGATTGAACTAGAATGGTTATGGTTATTATTGTCTAGATTCAATTTATATTATGGGCAATAATTTACCAGGTAAAAGAATTACTCTCTATAGTAATTTAAAATAATAAGATTATTTTAAATTACACATAAAAATCGATTAAGTGTAGGATTTTATGAGGATTTGGTTAAAACTTAAATTCCTTAAATTATTCTCCAAAGTAATTTAAATTATTATTATTTAAAAAGAGTTTAAATAAATAAAAATTAAAAATTCATTTTAACCTAATCCTAGCATTTATATATACATCCTATATTTCATTTATAAATGGTTAGCACTTATTAAAAGTTAACCTCCACCTAAAAGACAAATAAGAGTGGAAGAACACAAAAACGTTTTTAAGAAAAATGAAATTGAACTAGAATTTGATTCAACCATTTCTTGTTTGTTTATGTGTGGATACTTGTAGAGGGTGGCCGTCTTTCACAAAAACAACACCTTAAGGATCCTCAGAAGATTTTGGAATCGATTAACAAAGGTAAATTTGATTATCTCTTCCTTCAGTTTGTTTGAAACGCATGTGATCCTTGGTGGGTTAAGGGATAAAATTTTAAATTTCTGCTGCGTTCTTGATTCAATCGGATTGGATCCTTTTCCTGTAACCCAACAGTGCTATCAGAGCCACTTGCATTTTCAGTCAAATCTATTTTTCCACATTTGATTATACGTATGTGATATGTATGATTTTTGCATGTCTTATGCTTTCATTCCAATCGATTCTGCCATGTTTGATCATATATATGTGACATGTATGATTTTGGCATGTCTTATGTTTTCATTCAAATCTGCCATGTTTGATTATATATATGTGCTATATATGATTTTGGCATGTCTTACGTTTTTGATTATATGAGATATAATAGCATAACATGAACAAATTGTTTAATTCAATTTATAAGGTGTTTATTGATTAAATCCATTTTTCATAAGGATTCATTAATTTGATTAATAATTAAAATTGGTTTTTACAATTAAAGTGTTTAATGTAAAGCCAACAAAGTTTAAAAATTTATGGTCAAAATTTAGAGCCAACAATTTTGACATGTAAATTGTTGCATGAAATTTCAAATTTGGTTAGATAACAAGATTATTGATGAGATCAATAATTTCTATTTGAATTGAATTCGCTTTGGTCAAAAAATTTGGCTTGTTGAATTGAATTTGTTTTGGTCAAAAATGTTGGCGTGATGAATTCAATTCGATTGTCTTGTAGAATACAATTTGCAGTAGTCAAATATGTTGGCTTCATTAATTCAATTTTGGTTTGAATTCTTATTAGTCAATTATGTTGGCTTGATGAATTCAATTTTGGTTTGAATTCCTAATAGTTAAATATGTTTCCTAATAGCCTGTTAAATCTCCTTGTAAAGGTCATGAGATAGCCTGTGAAATCTCACATTGTAAACGTTGAAGATAGCCTGTTAAATCTTCATTGTAAATGTTGGAGATAGCCTATTAAATCTCCTTGTAATCCATTTGTGGTAGTGGAACCCCAAATTGTGTATTTGGGAGAAGTGGACGTAGGTCAAGAGTTGGACTGAACCACTATAAATTTCTGTCTATTTTCAAATGCAATTTTTATATTTTAATTCAGTACCAATTCACCCCCCCTCTTAGGCATTTTATAGGATACATCATGAACCCGAGAGATATGGATTTCTTGTGACTGATAATCATGATGTTGTGTTAGTGGATCAAAATGAACCCACTGCCTATCAAGAGGCTATGTCAGACCCAAACTCTAAAAAATGGTTGGAGGCCATGAAGTCTGAAATGCATTCCATGTATGATAATCAGGTATGGACCTTGATTGATCCACCTAAAGGAACAAAGACCATTGGGTACAATGGGTTTTCAAAAAGAAAACTGACATGGATGGCAAAGTGCATACTTATAATGCAAGGCTAGTTGCAAAAGGTTTTTAACAAACTCATGGTATAGACTATGATGAAACTTTTTCACCTGTAGTAATGCTTAAGTCTATCAGAATTCTTGTTGCCATTGTTGCATATCATGACTATGAGATTTAGCAAATTGATGTAAAAATCACGTTTCTTAATAGAACTTACTTAAAGATGGGTAGATGACACAGCCTGAAGGTTTTGTACAGCCTGGAAATTCTGATAAAGTATGCAAGCTTCAAAGATCCATTTATGGATTGAAGCAGGCTTCTAATAGTTGGAATCTTCCTTTTGATGAATCAGTCAAAGAATTTGGATTTATCAAAAAATGAAGATGAACCTTGTGTTTACCAGAAAATTAGTAGGAGCGCAATTATATTTAGGTCTTATATGTCGATGACATATTACTCATTGGAAATGACATCCCTACCTTGTAGAATGTCAAGACTTGGTTAGGGAAGTGTTTGCCAATGAAAGACTTAGGCGAAGCTGCTTATATCCTTTGGATAAAGATCTATAGAGATGGATCTAAAAGGCTAATTGGTCTAAGTCAAAGTGCTTACATAGACAAAGTACTGAAAAGGTTTAGTATGCAAGAATCTGAGAGAGGATTCTTACCTATGTCTTATGGTATTACTCTAAGCAAGACTAAGTGACCTAACACTAAAGATGAGCGAGACCGCAAGAGTAAGAATCCTTATGCTTCAGCAATAGGATCTATCATGTACGTGATGTTGTGCACTAGACCAGATGTCTCTTATGCTTTAAGCATAACAAGTAGATTCCAGTCGAATCCCTATTAGAGTCACTAGATAGCTGTTAAGAATATACTTAAGTATCTGAGAAAATATAATGCTGTGTTCTTGGTTTATTGTGGATTGCAAGATGATCTTGTTATAAGTGGTTGCACAGACGCAACCTTTCAATCTGACAAAGATGATTTTCGATCACAGTCCGGATATGTGTTTTGTTTGAAAGGTGGTGCTGTCAACTAGAAAAGTTCAAAGCAAAGCACTGTTGTTGATTCTACAACTGAAGCTGAATACATAGTAGCATCTGATGCAGCTAAAGAAGTAGTTTGGATCAAGAAGTTCATCACTAATCTTGGTGTGGTTCCTCGTATCACAAATCATGTTGATGTTTATTGTGACAATAATGGTGCTATTGCATAAGCAAGGGAACCTAAATCACATCAGCGATCAAAACACATTCTTAGGCGTTATCATCTCATTTGAGAAATCATTAAGAGAGGTGATATTAAGATATGCAGAGTTCCAATAGATAATAACAATGCTGATCCATTGACTAAGCCTTTACTACAGGCAAAGCATGATTGTCATGCTAGGTCCATGGGTATTAAATACATTAATGAGTGGGCCTAGTGTGAGTGGGCCTAGGCCTATTGTTAGTAATAGTGTCCTAGGCCTATTGTATGACATGGTATTTTGACAATTAATATAGATTGAAATTATTATTATCATAATTTGCATGTTTATTATATAATAATATCCTTTAATAATATTATTAATTATTCTAAATGTCCCTAATCGGTTATTGTTAAGGGAATAACAATGAATTAAGATTAGTATTAAGAAATGTCCCTCAACAATTGAGGCTGAGAAATGCACGGTCGTTCTCAATTGAATTGATAGAGATCAATGTCATTTGTTTAGTTAGTCTAATTGGATTTTGAGAAATTAAAGATTTAACGATACAATGTTGACTTATTCCATGCCTTATATTCAATCAAGATATCGTGAGACAAAAGGATTGTGTCATTTGCTATATTAAGGTTGTCTCGGATCATGAGCTTTTCATTTAACTTGGGTAGTCTTAATGTCTTGCTAGAGGCCACTTATGACTTGTGGGCTCAAAATGTGATTTGGGCCTACTGCCATTGTTAATTGAACCTATATGGTCGCTCACTAAGAATGAACTAGAATGGTTATGGATATTATTGTCTAGATTCAATTTATCTTATGGGCAATTATTTACCCAGCAAAAGAATTACTCTCTATAGTAATTTAAAATATTAAGATTATTATAAATTACAAAAAATTAATTAAGAGTAGGATTTTATAAGGATTTGGTTAAAACTTAAATTCATTATTTGATAAGGACTAGAATTTAAATTATTATTATTTAAAAAGAGTTTTAAATAAATAATAATTAAAAATTCAATTTAACCTAACCCTAGCATCTATATATACATCCTATACTTCATTTATAAAAGGTTAGCACGTCTCCTCCTAAAAGAAAAATAAGAGAGTAAGAACACAAAATCATTTTTGAGAAAAAGGAAATTGAACTAGCATTCAATTCAGTAATTTCTTGTTCGTTCGTGTGTGGATACTTGTAGAGGGTGGTCGTCTTTCACAAAGGCAGCACCTTAAGGATCCTAAGAAGGTTTTGGAATCGATTAAGAAAGGTAAATTTGTTTATCTCTTCCTTTAGTTCGTTTGAAACGCATGTGGTCCTTGGTGGGTTGAGGGATAAAATTTTAATTTTTCGCTGCATTCTTGATTCAATCGAATTAGATCATTTTCCCATAACCCAACATTATTTCCTTATTTATTTACATGCAGAACATCCACAGTTAGTTTCTAGCTTATTTTATATATATTTATGAGCTAGTATCTGCACATTACTTTATTTATTATTTACCTGAAATATTGAAATGGCAGTAATATATATACACCCTTAAAGAAAGGAAAGGTGAAATGAGTTTCTACCATTTTATTGTACTTAATGCTGGGTTTTATTTATTATAAATGTCCGATTAATTATTAGAATGTAATTTTAGGTGATTGCAAAAAAGAAAATAGGGTTAGAAATGGTACCGATCGATAGACTAATTCTGGAGAGGATTAATCTATCGACCTTTAGCTTCAATAAGTCGATCCACCATGGTTTTCCAAGCTTATTCTTGACCTGTTTATTACATGCCTTTTGAATATAATACATGAAAATGATAGTCATAACACTTAGGAGTCTATAGACATGCTATAGCTTAAGCATCTTACGAGTGGCTCTTGAAGCTCAATTACCGAAGACAGAATTGGTAGAGAAGAGATACAGGCAATTGTTATCCTTGGAAGAAAACAGGATGAAAGCTCTCTACCGAACACTATTGTATTCGAAGAGGCTCACACAGGCATTCGACAAAGGTGTTAGACCCTAGAGTATCAAGGAAGGTGGCTAGGTATTAAAGCAAGCTAGGTGTTAACACCTAATTTTTGATGTAGGAATACGGAAGCGGCTCGGAGGCCTAGTGATGATCATTCATGTTCTGAATAGCATGAATGAAGATGACATTTGGTTTTTAGAGATTGTATAACCTCATCTTAAGTGTTTTCTAAGCTTGCATAACACATTTTCCCAAAAAATTCAGATTTAAGCATAAATGATGCATGTTTCAAACAGTTTTTATCATAACTTTTTCTACGAGTGTCCAAATGTCTTGAAATTTTATTGGCTAGTAGTTGAGGCAATTCCGCACATTTTCTCAATTTTAAGTTTTTATAAAATCAGATGTTTGGAAGCCCAAAAGGGCCCAATGCCACTCTATGGAATTGGGCCCAACGCCACTCTTCTAAGTGGAGTTGGGCCCAACACCACTCATGAGACTTTCGTTGGGCTCAATGCCATAAAGAAGACTAGCATTGGGCCCTATAGACAAGGAGGTTTTGCCTTATAGCCTGAGCCATGACTAGCAACTGCGGCACTGTGTGTTCAGCTGCAGGGCTGAAGTGGTAGTCGCCACCTGAACCGGCATCGGGAATGTCTTACAAAGTGTACATCCTAATTCCTCTCAAGAATATGAAGGATACATTGACCTCAGAGATTCATGGATCTAACTTATCAATTCCTGGATGTGATTCTTTGCAATACTCCTAGTATTATGCCTACCTTCATTCCTTCTAACAAAAGTAATAAAAACACATAATAATTTATAACCTACCTCTTACATATATATACATGCAATGGTGAGTTTCTAATAACAAACAAGAGTTAATTTTAAAGATTACCAGCCATAAATTAGGGTTAATTTACATGCAAAAGATGCTATAAGCACATAACACATAAACATAACAGCAAACCTAGGGTTTCTACCATTTTAGAGCTAAATCATTACCAAATGGAATATTTAATCAATTACATGTGTAAAAAAAAACCTAAACAATTACCAAAAAAGGTTTAGAAGCTTACCTCATTGCTGCATTCCATGTGAAAGCTACTGTTTGCTCAATTACAGACTTACAAAACCACATATTTTGACAAAATAGAACCTCAAAAATCTGAAGAAGGGGGAATGCCACTTCATGGATTGGCATTTGGGCTCAAAGCCACTTACCCACAGGTGTTGAAGCCCAATGCCACTCCTCCTTGTGGCGTTGGTTGGCAGACAACAAATAGAGAATGCGATTTGACAGAAAACACAATTTCCAGGGTTTACCAAGCCCCAAAAATACACATACAGAGATGAAAATACATAAAATAATCACCAAAACATACAAAAAATGCATGAAACATGGCAAAACAACCTAGATCTAAGCATGGCAGGCGTAAAACATAAAAAGATACACACTTTGCAAGTAAAACATCAAAAGATCACGTCTTTACACATAAAACATGCAAAAGGGATACACTTTATTCATAAAACTTCAAAATAACTCAATTTTGCGTAAAGAAACAAACTTTAACATTAAAACATACAAAAATTATAACTTTATATATCAAAACACAAAAAGATGCAACCTTTATGCATTAAAACTCACAAGAAAAGATTTTTATGCCAAAGAAACAATTTTTGTGCAAAAGGAATGATTTTTTACATAACAAAACATAAAAAATGGATTTTATGCATGGAAAACGAGCAAATAATACCAAATACATCAGATCTGAAAGTGAAACACAAGAACGTGAAAAAGATGCAATTTTTAACATTTATGATGCCCTTTCATGGCATTTAATGACATTTAAATCAATGCAACATATAAAAGCATGATTTTAATACACAAATAGAAATTTACTGCACCAAAATAACACAAGAACAATGCATGATGACATGCAAAACATGAAAACCTCAAAAACACAAAAAGACAAACAAAGAAATAAGGTGTCTTACTAACCTAGAAGCACTTGATAACCCTTAGATCCGGTTTGAGTTACTTGAATGTTGCTTTCTAATGATTAATAGCGGCTGGAATGTTGCTTGAATGAACTAAAAGCTTCAAAACCGCCTCTTGTATGGAAAAAATGCAAGTTTTACGAGTTTTTATGCTTGTGATATGAAAACAATGTAAAATAAAGTGTTTTTGGCTTATGAAAGAATTTCAGAGCATTAGTATGAATTACTAAACCCTAAAATTCATATGGAATGTCTGCCTCTCCTAAAACCTAGTTTTTAGACCAGTATTTCTACCCGATTTAGCTTAAAACTTAAGCTAGGGTTACCACAATCAGTTTCCTAATGAAAAATCAATGAATTGAGCCTAAAGTTGAGGGTTTTTTGGACAAAAATAGCCCTCCAAGGCTCTAGGACGCGTGTATGACTCGTACGGCCATTTCGGGCCGAAACAGTCTGAAAAGGGGCTTTTTATGGCTGAAATCGTTTAACTGGCATTGGGGGCCCAACGCCTATCTTCCTTGTGGTGTGGAGCCCAATTCTAGTCATGTGAGCGGCGTTGGGCCCAACTCTACTTGGAAGAGTGGCGTTGGGCCCAATTCCACTCCTTAGAGTGGGGTTGGGCCCTTTTGGGCCTCCAAACGTTCGATTTTGTAAACATTTAAAACTGAGAAAATGTGTAGAATGGCCTCAACTATCAGCTAGTAAAATTTCAATTAATTTGGACATTTGTAGAAAAAGTTATGATGAAAACCGTCTGAAAAATGCATCATTTATGCTCAAAACCAAATTTTGGAGAATAACGTGCTATGCAAGCTTAGAAAATACTCTCTAAAAAGCAATGTCAACTCAATTCATGCTACTTATAATATGAATGGTCATCACTGGGCCTCTGAGCCACTTCCATATTCCTATGTCAAAAATTAGGTGTTAATAGGCCCCCAACCCCGGTCAGTCGTTCTCAGCTGCAGAAAGTCCATTTTGGGCTGTTTCAGCCTGGAATGGCTCATATGAGTCATACACGCATCCCAAGGCTCTGTAAGCTCATTTTTGACCAAAATGTCCTTTGCTTTAAGCTCAAGTCATTAAGTTTCAATAGGAAACTGATTATGGTAACCCTAGCTTAAGTTTTAAGCTAAACCGACTATAAAAACACGTCTAAAACTAGGTTTTGGAGGGAGGCAGCTAGAGCATACGAATTTTAGGGTTTAGTTTGATATGCTAACACTCTAAAAACTTATTCATAGCTAAGAAACACAACATGACATTCACTTTTCACAAAACAAGATAAAAAGCTCTTTGAATCTTGCATTAAATAGGTTTTTTGGAGTTTATAATCCATTGAAGCCAAGTTCCAGCAGCTCTTAATCATTAAAAAGCACTACAGAAGTCACTCAATTATATTTGAGGGTACTCAAGTGCTTCCAAGCCAATTCCTTGAAAGGTCAGTTACTTTCTTTGTGTTTTTCATTCTTTCTATGCATCTTTCCATGTATTGCATATTATAAAGATGTTAAATGTGATGGTATGTTGCTGTAATTTTCTGTTTGCATGTTTTATTATTGTTTTTTCTTGTTTCTTTTGTTAAAATGCCATTTTATGCCTTGAAAATGCGTTATAAAGGTTAAAAATTGCAGCTTTTTGCATGTTCTTGTGTTTTGATTTCAGATCTGATGTGTTTGATATTGTTTGAATGTTTCCTATGCATAAAAATCTTTTCTTTTTATTGCTTTGTTGTGTAAAAATCGCTTCTTTTGCATAAAAATCATATTTTTTTTAGTTTTCATGCTTAAAAGTTGCATCTTTTTGTGTAAAGTTGTTTCTTTACATGTTTTAATGATTAAAGTTTGTTTATTTATGTTATTTTAAAGTCTTTTTAAATAAAGTTCACAGCTTTTGCATATTTTATGCTTAAAGGTGGAATCTTTTATCGTTTTATGCATGAAATTTACATCTTTTGCATGTTTTAAGTGTAAAGTTGTAATCTTTTGATGTTTCACGTGTAAGGCTTGCATCTTTTTCTTTTTTGAATGACGTTTCTATGTTAGATCTACATTGAAAATGTTGTTTTAACGCATGTACATATTTATTTTATGCAAAGTTATAATCTTTGGATGTTTTATTTGTAAAGTTTGCATCTTTATTGTGTTTTATGCATGCCATGTTTAGATCTAGGTTGTTTTGCTATGTTTCATACATTATAACATGTTTTGGTGATTGTTTGATGCATTTTCATCTCCACATGTGTGTTTTTTTGGACTTGGAAAACCCGAAAACCTCATTTTTTTGTCAAATCACATTCTCTGTTTTCTGTCTGCAACCAACACTATAAGCAGGAGTGACGTTGAGCCCAAACACCAGTCCTATGAGCGGTGTTGGGCCTTCTTGTTTTTCCTTTGGTGCTATTTTACTGGGGTCACTTGTGTATAGTTGTTTTCACGTGGAATGCAGCATCAAGGTAAGCTTTTGAACTTTCTTTGGCAATTATTTAGATGTGTTTATGCATGTAATTGGATATTAATGCTATTTGGTAATCATTTTAGGTTTAAAGTGGTAGAAACCCTAGGTTGTATTGCTGTTTTGACGTGTTATGTGTTTGCTATCACCTTTTGCATGTAAATTAACTCTAATTATTGGTTGGTAATCTTTAAAGTTAACTCTTGTTTATTATTAGAAACTCACCATTGTATGTGTATATGTAAAAGGTTGGTTATAATTGTTATAACTGCCACAAGTGGTTTTGCCCCCAACACTAGTTGTATGACCAGCGTTGGTGGCAACGCCACTGTTGGGACTGGCATTGAGCCAAATCCTGGTCCTGGCAGTGTTTTCAGACTTCGAACAGTCCTTCGATGCATGTTTTAATGATTTTTCATGAAAAAATAGACTGATATATGCAAGTTGTGAATGATATAGACATGATTTATACATTTTATAGACAATTTATGATAAAATGTGACAAAAATGAGGTTAAATGAACAATTAATGTAAAAATGATGTTTAAACAATTTAGCAATGAATAACTGAGTAATTAAACACAATTATGCATGAGTGGATGTTTAAATATGATTATGCACGAAAGAATGTTAGATATGATTATGAATGAATGTTAAATGTTTTGTTGGCCCCGAGATTAAAAATAAAGAATGCATTCAAGAAATTAGATGACTGAATTAGGAAATATACCTGTTATTTATCTTGTAGGGGGATGAGACTACTTTCACATATAATGGAAATTTCTCCAAGGTGCGAGTAGTTTGGAGAGGTTTACCTCTAGGGATACAGGCCCTAGTACTCAAGGTTGGATTTGGCCCTTTTCTTTCTACGTTTCCTGAGAATGTGGATGAGCATGTGAGCTCCAGATGTGCTCACCGTTCCATGTAGGCAATGATGGAGAGATGGTTTGACACTACCCACATATTCCAGCTGCCATGTGGGGAGTATACTATATCTCCAACTTCTTTCTCTGCTATTACTGGATTAGCTTGTGTTGGTGAGCGGATCTTCTGGGATGGAGGGATATACGTAGTCCATCGTGATGTTCAGAATGAGTATATCTTCAAGATGCTAGGCATGGTACCCTGGAGGAAGAGCTCCAAGAAGCTCTATATGGATGCATTGGCTAGACACCTTTCGAGCTATATGCTAGAGTTCGACTGGAGTTTCGAGCAGATGGCTCATGTCTTCATTTTGTATCTGCTGGGTAGCACCATTTTCTGTGATATGAACTCTACCATTAGCTTGCACTTCATCCCTATTCTAAGGGATTTTAATGAGATGAGCAGGTATGACTGGGGCTCCTCTACTTTGGCTTATCTATACCTCTACATGGATAGGGTTGCTCATGGTGGTACGAAGTTTTATGGCTTTTGACATGCCACTAATGTGAGTTACTTTTCCTCTTGCTTTCCTTAATTGCTTTACTTGCTTTATGCTTCTCTGACTGTTCTTTTACAGGTCTGGGCTATCGAGTTGGGCCTGATTTTCCAGTTCTTCCCACTGGAGCGTCCATATACATTCCCTATCCTCAGACATTGGGGTCTACAGCGACTATGCATCCATACTGCTAATGTCAATGGTCATCGCGTGTTCCTTAACTCGCAGATTGCTTTTAGGGTAAAACAAATGAAAACAAACTTGTTAGTTCAAAGCAATTGACATGAGTTTGAAATACTTACCTTGGTTCTTTCTTTTCAGCTTGACAGGGCATTGATGGGCCCAATGGAGGGACTGCCGCCATATGTTATTGCATACTTGCCTAAGGATGATTTAAGGATTCTCTTGGAGGGTCCAAGACTTAGGATGTGGTTCTTGGGAGAGAGGACATGACGGTAGTATATGACAAGCTTTCGCAGATGACCCCATGATCCTCCTCTTGACATGTTCTAGGGACACGAGCTGACGAACCATTCTTCTACAGTGCTTGATGGCTTCGAGTGTACATCCTTTCTTTCCTACTCTAAGGATTACACTTTTTTCTTGTGTGCGAGATGTCTACCGGCTGTATCTTTGTCAACTAGGATGCTTACTAAGGTAAGATGCGATCTTTTCTTCATTTTTTTGATAACTGTATGCCTTGATTACATGACTTTTTCTTTTTTAAGATATCCATGGGTGTTGTGACCTTCTGGAGTCCTGATGAGGATGAGGATTATGGAAATTTTGGAGGCTCTGATGATGATGATGATTATGCCCCCAGTCTTGGGCCAGTTGTTGCCCCCGGGCTGAGTAGGAAGACCCGTGATAGAGGAGCTATGCCTAGTTCAGAGGCTGCGAGATTTCACCGATCCCACTATCCATCCGGTAGTCAAGGGGATGTAGTGCTAGGTCATATCACTAAGTACCCCGAGCTTTCAGTTCATCATAGGACTATTGTTGGCTTAGTTGAGCATACTTTCCATCCTGCAGCTGATCCTTCTATTTCTTGCACAGGTGGATGCACCCATGTAAGTCATCTCGACATTCTTTCTTCATTTTACTCCTGCATCTGGATTCTAATTCTTTTATTTTTCCAGGTTCCTATTGATGAGATTTCATGACTATCATCATACTTTCAGGTGAGCAAGGCCCATCTGGTAAAGACCTGTTACACTTAGAGGCAGGCCCACAGCTTTTCTTACAGGACGGTTGCTGAGTTGAAGGCTCAGCTTGCAGTATTAGATATTCTAGCCGAGGGAGCTGGTGGAGCTCAGCCTGCTGAGCAGCATGCTGACAAAGAGACTGAGAGTCAGCCAGCTGATGGTGATGAGGAGGACTCTAAAGAGTCTAAGGAGGAGGAGGATGAGTAGAAGTCTATGTCTCATCATTTGAACTTATTTTCCTTGACATGTACCTGTATTTTATATACTTGATACAAACATGTAGATGTATGCATGATTGTTCAACATTATATATATGTATGTATGTATGTTTCCTATACTACTATTAGCTAATGCATCTGCTAGGCACATGATTTTGTGGATTTATGTATGCATGTATGTTTTCTTATGTATGCTAATAATGTATGTGTGAAATGTTATGCATGGAATCCTCCTAAAACTCTAAAAAATCTGCGTCGATCGTCGAACCTCTGAAAGGGATCAAGCTAGGGCCCAACCTCACTCAGAGAAGTGGTGTTTCACACCAACACCATATAGGGACTGGTGTCTAGTGGTAATGCCACTCTCCAACTTTCTCCTATCCAGTTGATTTGCTAGCATTGTCCATGGTGGAAATTGAGCTTCGCCACTGCCTCTGTGATAGACAATTGTGTGCAGATTGCTAGCTTTGGTACTGTGACCTTTTATACCTAATCCAGAGTATGCAGGCAATATGGCAAGGTTGAAAGAATACTACATCCTCTTCCATCCTTTACACCTTATGCTGTTACTACATTCTTCTTGAGGGAAATCCGTTCTCGCTGGGCTAGTAGATCCTTTGCAAGGAATCTGAGCTTTACCCAAGAACCCACTATTAATGATGAATACAAGGCCTGGGTTAATCTGGTAAGTGCTAATGTTGACCTGTTCATATTTTTGCAAATGTATATCTCATGGATGGATTTATTTGTAAGCTGAGCTATCTGATAATGAAGGCAAAGGTGCTGAACTATATGCTACAAGCAATAGAAATACTGCAAAAAGAGCTAGAGAGGATGCAAGGAAGGAAATAAATACAAGTTTTGATAATATCAAGTGGCTAAAGAAACACAAGAAGAATTAAGTGTCATAACCATCTCATTTATTCATGCAATGTTTTAGCTTTTTAGTTATGCAGACCCAGAATCAAATACTATAAGAAAGTTTGACACTCTTCTTTTGCAAAAAAGTTCATTTTATTAATATTAGGACAATAAGCGTACTTTAGCTTTTACACTTGATATTACTGCTTCCTTACTTTTTTCTCTCATTGCCTTAATTTTTTCCTAGACTGCCTCTTTATGAGGTTTTCACCCTAGCAGGCCTTTTTGCCCCAATTTTTGCCTAGAATGCCCTTTTTACCAGGTTCTCTGATGATTTAACAAAATGGTAATAAATTAAAAGTACAATGGTTATAAGGATCATTCTAGCATCCATACATCATAAAAACAAGGTTTTAGTTGTATCATTTCATTGCTAATTTTATGTTTTAAGCTACTATAACTTTGCATGTTCATATATAACTAAGATCTTCTTTTTTTTTTCTTATATGCATGGACTCCTGAGACCAAGGCGATGAGTTAGAAATAAAGAGGATGTAGCTCTAGAGTTCAATCGAGCAAAAGCAGATTCAAACATGTTTCTAAATCCTTATACATATTTGATTTGTAACAGCTTATTATACATAGGATTTAGGGTTCCTTGTGTTCTAGGGTATCATTCGTGTATCTTTTGTGTATTCTATTCCAAAGGCATGTAATAAACATGTACAAACTTAGCCAAAACAACCTCCATTATATAGTTAGGGGTCCGGCTAGACCATTACGAACCAAAAGTATTCATCTGGCCGAACCTTCAATTATACGGTCGGACGATTTGGGCTAAGCTAGATGTCCCACCTGCTTCGATTATTTCTGAAACTTAGGCTTGGCCCAATAAAAGATCTGACCGAACCATCAATAAAGGTCTAGATGGACCTCCATGCATGGGACATATCAAAACATAAAGAAGAAAATCAAGGCCACAGACTATTTTCGAAGCTTCAAGGTCAACTGACGGGTCCTCTCCGGGGCTCTTCGATTGATCGGTAAGATTTCCTGAACCCTGTTTAATTTATAGTTAATGACCTAGATCTAAACATTAAATAATTAATCAGACATTCCTAGTAAATAAAACCTAGTAATAAGTACAATAAAAATGGTAGAAACTCATTTCACATTTTCTTTCTTTAAGGGTGTACGCATATTATTGCCATTCCAATATTTTGAGTAAACAATAAATGAATTAATGTGCAAATATCAACCTATAAATATGTGTAAAACATATCAAAAACTAACCATTGATTGTATGCATGTAAATAAATAAGGTAATAATTCACTCGGCCAACTATTACTAAAATAAGTAATAACCCACTAAATATAGCCAACTGCACTCAATCAATGAGGATTAACTACAATGGACTTAATGTAGGACTAAACTTGATTAGAAACAATATTAGACGCGTTCATTCATTGCATGCTACTTTCCGGGTGATTTAACGCTTTATAATGTTTGTCTTTAGTAGGAAATAATGACCTTATTACTTAATATTATGGGAAATTGCCCCAAGAATGGATGACGCATTCCGAACCCAGAAATCATCTGGTGTGATGATGAATGGGCATTCTTGAGGAATCTATCTATTTGTTAATCACTAGGTGATCCCGATGCAATTCGGACGACGACTCCACAATGTTTTCATAAAATCCATCTAGTGAGTCTGTCGCCATTGCCATTGGACACCAACCGATGGGCAGGATCCTGAGTGCTTTGCCCATATTGGAGACTCCATTGGGGAAGTTTTCACAAGTAAAATGAATGAAGATTCTGAGCAATTTCCTATCTTTTTAATTAATCTTGTCATTGTTCTCCTTTTGCATTGCATGTAGTTCTGCATCTGTAGTGTTCTTATAAACCCCGGTACCATCTACAATGTGATTCAACAATTCCACACCAGTTTCTTGGATTGTATTATCAGTGGACCACTAACAATGATTGGGAGTCCTACCTGGTTTACCATTTTAGCAATGATTACTGAGTCATGGTTAATGGGAAGCCCATACTAGATCTCCTACCATCCGAGCAATGGTTAATGGAAATCTGACTTTGTGGGAGCCTTCTTTACCAAACCAAAGAGTCAAAGCCCAACATGTAATGACCATAGAAGTTTATACTAGGTTGTACCCGCTAATCGTACTTGCTGTAATGTTGCCATGAGTATTTATGATTGTTAAGCCTAAAGCCTATGCCGAAACTCTTTCCGCCTAAAGGCCGAATTTAGGTACAAGGATACAGACTCAGTTATCATAAGTGTTATTGTTTGCTAGGATAGTTTGAGAGAACGCTCTTTATACAATGATACTATCATCCCCTTTTGATGAAATAAAGTGCCTCAGCCTACCTAAGAAATGGACTTGTGACCAATGAAATATGTGTGTGGGTGAAATAAGGTTGGAAGGCCTACCATTCGACAGTAATTGTTATGTGCAAAACTAACAGTTTTATTATTTTCTTGTCACGCATGCATGTATACATGCATATAAACACACATTTCATGCACATACTAACCCCCATTCCTACAACTAAAATGGCAAGTAGCTCTCTTCATTCTAGTAGCGGCACTGAATGGGACATTCATAGTGATGATACTGCTTTGATAACATTGGATTTGAATGAAAGATGGGCCCAAGTGCTATATCTAGAACAACCACTATCTGATACCTTTACAACATTGAGAGATTGGGGTGGAACCATTCCTAAGCCCTCTTCCTTTCACCCTTACACTAGTATGAGGAATTTTAAAGCTGGGACTTTTTGTGACTATCATGAAATGGAGGGACATTGGAAGAATTAATGCCAAACGTTGTGGAAGGCAATACAACACCTTATTAATAATGATATTCTGATGGAAATAAGGATAGAGAAATATGTCCTTAGCACCAACCCAGGCACTTGGATGATCCCTGTTTTGAATGGTGACTTTGAAGGAGAGGATTACTTATGGGACAAAGAAAGGACAGCCCTGGAAATCTATGAAGAGCTAATTGAACGCAGATTGTTAACCAAGCCATCCTTGACAGCCGTAATGGAAGGGGATATATATAGACACTATTCCTTCTGTGAATACAATTGCAGCTTTGGAAATTATATTGATGACTGTGGGGCATTTATAACGCTATTAATGAACTTTTTAGCAAGAAGGAGATTGCCATCACTAACAACGGGTTCGTCATTTACATAGGGGCGGAGAAACAAGAAAGGATCAGAAGCTTACTCCATGGTTTATTCAAATGGAGGGAAGTGCCGCCTTTACAGCTAAAAGGACCTACACCAATCCTTAAAAATACCCTGAGTCAAATCCTTAGTGATCTAGTAGAGAAAGGATACTTACATCCTGCTGAGCTACCTATTTATGATAGCTTCAGCTCCTTTTCTACAAGGGGATATTGTTGCTGCCACCGATCTATGGGACATAGCCCAAGGAACTCCTATGGGTTCATCAACATCATAGAAGATCTGGTCCTAGATGAGAGTTTGGTTAGCTTAGGGAATGGAACCATAGGATATGCCATAGAATGGAGAGGTCATAATGCACCCCAAATGCTTGAAATGATGCTTTCGACCTCAAAGAGGTCAGGGGAACATACTGGCCAGAGGATCTCTGAGATCGAACCCTTGTTGGAAAGCAAAAGTAGTTGGTTGCTATACTACATGGTAGAATATCATCCTAAGGAATTACCCACTATCCTCGACCACATAGATAAAGAAAGGAGAAAGGGAAAGAAGATAGAGGATTAAGAATGCAGACAACACCGGAGTTAGAAGTGCTAAGAGGAATCGGTAGGTTTTAGATGGTTTTCACCTTCAGAAAAATAGTGTGGGCCAAATACAACCATCAAGTCTTACTTCTAATTTGTATGATGGATTGTACTTGAATAAACTTGGTTCCTTTTACTTAACAAAACATTTTCCCACGTCATCCTGCATAGAGCTTTTCAGCACCAACGCATGTGCATGAATGATAGACCAAACGAGAATGGCGACAAAAGATGATAGGGTGCTAGTTGACAGGGATGGACTTTCACAGAGCTACTTGCTATATCCTGATCACGAGTGCATAAATCATTAGGGTCATGACGCACACACACACTACAGTTTTTGGCCATAACCTCTTTTGTTTTGTAGCAAGTGGAAGACAAATTTCGGCTCTATCAACTTCATAAAGCCATGAGATGAAAGGTGCAAGCTCTTGCATAAAAGTTTAGAGTAGAAAAGCCCGTAGGGCCTCCCATTGAAAAGGAACGCCCCCAATGAGGAGCTGAACCCTTAACGAAGTTAGAGAACGAAAGTCCCCTACCTAGATGAGAAAGGCCCGCTTATGACCTAGAAGGAAACTTGACTCCAGGCATGACCACTAAGCATCCTCTATCCTCAGACAAAAGCATTAAAATTGAACCCCTAGAACGCCCATTGAACATTTGCATAAGCTATGATCTTTGCCCTAACGAGCCTACAGACTACCCACTCAACTTTCATGTTATCCTGTACGACCCAACAGACTACTACCGCCTTCAATAGAAAGTCCTCGTCCCACAGGAACCTGCGAATCATCCCTATCGACATCATGAACTCATTCCAAATCATCCTCACCCTTACCTAACTAATGATCAAAGCTATGCAGGGCCTGAGAAAACTATAGCAGTACAAACTCCGCTCCCCAATGGGTAGTTTAACTACAATCAATCAGTCTCTGAAGTATTCTGTAGTTTTATTTTTCAAGGATTCTAGCACCAGAACCTATCAAGGGCAACCTTGGCCCTGTTATCTCAAGTTAGGTCCCGAGAACATACTGTAAATTTCACCAGATATAAGGACACTTACCAATGAATGCACTAGATTGAAGGAAGTTATCAGGAAGCTTATCGACACAGAAGTGATAGCCCTAGTCCAATTCAATGGTCTAGACAAGGCCGAGTCAAGCCGGGTTAACACCTCAGCTGTACAACGATTCTCCTAGCTCCCCTTCACTCTTTTAGATATATATCTTTGAGCGCCTGAAGCATCTTGACCTGTTGCGGTCCCAACCAGCAACCATTCCTATCAACCAAGACTCATGCCTTTGTATGTCAGGGACCTTCTACACGTTTCACACGACAAACGGGCATCCCACAAATGATTGCCTAGCATTCCAACACTACATCCAAGACCTTATTGAAGAAGGAAAGATTCCTGATGCAGAGCACTTGGGGCTTTATGACTGAACCTTCATCTTATAGGATGATATTGTGTAAAGTCTATTTGACGTTCCCGTAAACAAATAAATGGAAAATCTAGTTTTCCTTTAATCTGAATAGTACTTCCTTTCTTAAATGCACTTGCATTAATGACATATTTGGCATTCGCTCATATCATGATAGTTCATTTGGCATTGTTACAAGGCTTCGAGACACTTGTTGGGACCACCGCTGTTGTCATTAAAAGGAGAAGGAAGCTGTAGAAACGACATGGTTGTTGCAAAGAATGGCTTTGATCAATGAATGGTGTCACAAGGGCGACGTAAGCAAAGCACCATCAAAGGATTGCCGGACGTGGAGATCACCTCAATAACTTCTGACAGAGTTGTCGAAGCCCGCCCTTCAAAATAAATGCTAATTCACCTAAACTAACTTGTAGAAGTAGTGAAACCATGTCGAATCCCAAGAGAACTATGTAATTAATTTCTCAAAGTTAAACAACAAAAATATAAAATAAGGCGGGGTTTTTGAATTGTTGAATTAAAATTAAAATCAAATTAACAAGAAATTAATAGAAAGAAAAATATTAAAACTAACAAAAATCAATCTTACCAAACTTCCAATCTAGGGGTGTAAATCTCATCCAATTGCAATTTTGATAATAGGCAAAAATATAAATTACCCAATCCAAGAACTTAGTTTACTTAATCGGAAAAGCCGCAGAAAGTAATTATTCTCCTAATAAAATATACTCAAACAATCACTCAAATCAATTCTTACCCTTAATTCAACTGGGCATCATCGTTCCATATCAAAATAAATGATAGCATTAAGATTAATGAGAATAACTAAAACAAAATCAATCAATTCAGAAAATCTGCAATGAAATCAATCTTGTATCTTTATTTCCCTAGAGCCTATCATACAAGCTATGTAATTGTGGCCATCAATATGCACACACATGAGCCAACTCTTTGCTGCTCAATTCAATCATTCGTGACAATTACGGATCACAAACTCATGACTAGCGATAGAAAAATAAATATTGAATTAAGGTGTCAATTTTATCAATATAAATAATTCATAGAAAATAAGAATAAGAAAATAAAGATTACTTGGATTGAAGAAATTCTTATTTAAGCACAAGCCTCACAAAATCACAATTGAATTAATTCACCCTTGAATTAGAAATAAAAACCTAGCCACACATGGTGGAAAAAAATCAAAGAGTTGCGTAGGGAGAAGGAACAAAAATTGCACCACCACCCTTGAGAGAAGGAAGCACACACACACAATGAGAAAAGAGGGAAGAATATTGCATAGGAAAATAAAAATTAGGGGGAAGAGAGAGAGTTTCCTACACTAATTAATCTCCTTATATATGGAGTAAAAGCTAATGACTAAAGGATATTTCCTAATAGGAATAAAAGACTTCCTAATAAAGTTATAATCTAAAAAGGAAAACTAAAATAAAAAGGAAACCTAAAATAAAACCCAAAACAAGATAGGAAAATAGACTTTCCTTATCTAGTACTCCTAAAATAAAGGGAATAATAAAAATAAGTCTAGAATTAATTAATCTTAACAAAATCAAAATTTCTTCATCTTCAGCGCAGGAAGATTACAACTTATAAGACGTGACCACGACCAGTTCAAGGTAGTCTTCTTGTTGAATTCCAGCAATTTCTCCATAAAGCCTTTATTTTCACCAAAGAAGCTAAAAATATGCTTTTTAACCAAATTCCATCATAACATCCATGTTCCACTTCCTAAATCAAATCAAACACAATTTCCACAAACTAGCACAAAATCAATCAAAATACAAGGGAATTAAACAAAATATAGTATAACTATTTATAACCTATCAAATTCCCCCACACATAAACCATGCTTATCCTCAAGCATACCTCAAATCAACATACCAACCTCCTCTTTACCTCCTTTCATCCAATTCAATATCCAAAAATACAAATAAAGCTAAACACACATCAATGAGTTAAATCATATCGACAATCAAGAAAATAAGCATTCATAGGATAGAATTTGCAACAAAAACATAAGCATCTCATCAACTCATCAAAATCAAATGCGACAAGACTTAACACCCTCACATGGTTTTGCTCAATGCTCTCAAAGTGTTTAGGGTGCGTGTTTTACTCTCAAAATCAAAACATAGCATATTTATCACCATAAGCTTGCAAATGAATCAAATCTCCACCACTAGAAAATGAATATGATGTAAAAATCAAAGGGACTTTAACGAGGATTGTAATGGGGCTTAGGTAAGGGTATGGTAAAAGGAAAAATTAAGGGTTTAACAATCAAGACAAAAAGCTAATTACTTGCATGATATCAATACTACACGAACACACAAAACACACTACCAAAAGAATGAAATTTTTCCCCGCATTTAAGCACTAAAAGACTTGGAGAAACAACTTGATAATTTAATTTCTTTGCAAAATAATCTCAAATCAACAAAAGGAATAAACTTCACAACATTTATTATTCTTTTTTTCTCTTTTCTATTTCTTTTTTAACATTTTTTTTCAATACTTTTTTAATACTTCTCATGATGCAATTACTTCACTCTTGTCTTGACAAAGGTAGAAAGAAAACAAGGATAACAAACAAAAAGGCTTTTGGGTTAAACATTGTGTTAAAAACAAAGAAAAAAGAAAATAGGCTCAAAGTGGCTAACTAAGGGGAAAAACACAAAAGGGTGGTATTTTAAAGTCTAAAAATTGGGTAATCCTAATTGCCCTTATCACATTTAAGCATCATTCCAAAAATGTGGTCTCAAAATGCATCCACAGGCAAGTTCAAGAATAAACACACTAAGTTTGATACACTCAACAAAAATAAATGAGCAAAATTGTAATGAGTTGGTCTTAGGCTCAAAAGCTCACTAGAGTGTTCAAATTTGCATCAAGTCTTGTGCACTTATCAATCAACAAATCAATGAGACACCTTCAAACAATTTTAAAGAAAAATACTATTCATACTTGTCTTTTTCATGCATTAAAACTCTAAAAAAAGATGTGTCCCTAACTTACAAGGTATTCAAAGATATTAAAAAAGACTCAAGGTTTCAAAAGAAACACAAAAGCATACTAAGCACAAAAGCACAAAAATAAACACAAAAACATTATTATTTTTTTTAAAACAAGAAAATGAATTTTTTTTTCAAAACAACCTAAAAAGAAAAGGATTAACATGAAAAGATGGGAAATCATGAATATGCTAAAATCCTCCCCCACACCTAAATAATACATTGTCCTCAATCTATCAACAAGTAAATTGGTCACAAAAATGAAAGGAAAAATAAATGAGAAAGGAAGAAGAAACTTCCCTAAATGTGAGCAATGCGGACCCGAATGAACTAGGGAGAGGGTGGACAAGGGGGTGAGATCCCATGTAACTTCAACAATGCTTCCAAATTATGCTCCATCTTTAAAATTTGACATTCCACTTTCATTAAACGTGATTCAAAATCTAGTTCGGGTTCCTCAGTAGAGGTACCAGGATAAATTGTCAAGCGAGCACGTTTCCTAGATGGTGGGAGATGAGGTAGACAAGGTCTTTGGAATGTATAAGCTCCTTTGTAAATCCCAAGCACTTTCATCTTCATCAAACAAGCAATATCTAATGGTTTCATCACACAAGCTATATGCAAATTAGTTCTAACAAGATCAAGAAAGTTAAGGTTAATAGACAAGTGAGTAATCAAAGAACCCAAACACAAATGCTTGTTACGAGTATTCACATAATGAAATTGGGAAGCCGACCAATACCCTAAGTTAACAAGAATATCATGCAACATACACCAAATAAAGTACAATTCAACTTTAGTACAAGTATTTGCACCATCTTTCCTATTAGAAAAGTTAAAAGCCAATAAACGTTGCATGTAAACCCATTCAAGTTTCCTAAGGTAAGCACCTTTGGAATTACTAGGGTCATAATGAAAAGGGTCAGAAGACAATTCTTTCCAAACACTTGTATGGCAAAAGGCATCCATATAATCCACAGCAGAACATTTATACTAAGTGGTGTGTGAAAATTCAGTGTCAATAAATCCCAAAGCCAAATTAAATTGGGTAAGGGAATGTTTATATTCTTTGTCAAGGAGTCTAAATTGCACAACTTTAGGACTATCAAAATTAAAATTATCAAGCACATTAAATTGAAAAGTAGAATAAAATTCTCTAATAAACTCAATAAAAGTAGGATATTTAATAGTCACAAATGTTTTCGACCAATAATTACCAACCATAGCATCAAAAGAATCCTTGAGATTTAATTTATCCAAAGCATCAAAATAAACACATTTACCCGAATTAATTTGCCTAGTCTTAATATCATCATACTTTTCCCTTTGGGTTTTGGATATAAATTTCAAAAATCCATTCAAATCATCTTCAGAGGCTGGTAGAATATATTTACCTTTGCCAAAATGAGATCTTGCCCATTGAGCACCACTAAGAAATTGACTTTTGAATGACTTACCCGCTGTTTTGAGGGCTGCCAGATCTGTTGGAGGAGCTGTCGCCGGTTTGACATGTGGAGGGGCTATTTGCGCGTTGCTAGAGGCCGCTGTTTGCTTCGACAGAGCTGACGACGGCGTGCAGGCTGGTGAAGCTTCTTCGGTGCACTGCTGGTTGCCAAAGAAGGCCGGTTCATCACGCTTTGGTGCTGCTGCTTCATGTTTGGTGGGCTATTTATTGGCGTGAACTGCTGACTACGCTATCCTTTCACTAGTGATGCTATGGAGGCTGATAGGTGCAGTAGCAGTGCATGGAGGTGGGCCTGCTGCCTTGCTCTTCTCCTTGAGGCCTACTATGATTTTAAATCTAGCCATAGCCAAGAGAAAATATGAGGTAAGATTAAGAGAAGAAAAGGAGAGGAGATGGAAGGAGATGAAGTATAGAAGAGAAGAAAGTTAAAAAAAAAAATTTATTTATGGAAGAGGAATGGCGGCAGATTAGGGGAGGTGGGGGGGTTAGGGTTGGAAAAATTAGGGCAACTTAAAAAGAAAAGGGAGAAAAATTAAAAAGTAAAAATAAAAAAAAACTAAATAATATATATATATATATGTATATTGACGCAAGAAAGGGAAAATTTTTTTTATTTTATTTTTTTATAAAAAAATGACTACATTAATATTAAAATAAAATAAAATAAATTGAAGAAGAAATATTTTTTAAGTGCATATTTTCTAAAAATCACTAGAAGACTATTTAAAACAGAGCGTGATGACGCTCTGTTCAAATTCAACGTCTTGAAACTTTTTTTTTTTTCACAAGAAGATTATTCGAAATAGAGCGTGACAACGCTCTATTTAAAATCATCTTCTTGAAACAAAATTTTTTTTGATGATGCTTAGAGAGCTGAAAAAGACGTGATCATGTCTTAATGAAATTAACCTTCTACCTAAAAATATAACTTCTTCATCAAAACACCTAAAAACTTAAAATAAAATTGAATAAACAAAGAAAAGAAAAACTTAAAAACCAAACACAAAGAAAACATTTGGGTTGCCTCCCAATAGCACAATTTTTTAACGTCATTTTACTCGAAGGAGTCACAAAGCATCCAAATATTAAGGATAATATAAATTAACTCCAATGCGACATGGAGCAATTTCACCCTTATGATAGACCTTCAATCTATGCCCGTTCACTTTAAAAACCTTCTCTGAGTCAAAGCTTTTAATTTCTACTACACCATAAGGACACACATTAACAACAACAAAAGGACCAACCCATCGAGAATGAAACTTACCAGGCATAAGCTTCAAATGAGAATTATATCGCAACACTTTCTGACCAATCTTAAATTTTTTCCGAATAAGCATGTTGTCATGAAACAACTTGGTTTTCTCCTTAAAAATTCTCGATTTCTCATAGGCATCCAACTGCAATTCCTCTAACTCTTGTAATTGCAACAATCTCGACATCCTGGCTTTGTCTAAGTCCATATTACATCGTCTCTAACTCTTATGGTTTTATTCCATTAAGTCCTTTAGATTTGATTGCTTTGCTTATAACTGAACAAACTAACCTTGATGGAGCGAAGAAGGCCGAATATGTGTTAAAATTGCATGAGGAGGTGCGTGTTAATCTAGTGATGCGCAATGATCAAATAGCCAAGAAAAGGAACCAAGGGCGCATAAAGGTTATATTTGAACCTGGTGACTGGGTTTGGGTCTATTTGAGGAAGGAGAGGTTTCCTAACCAAAGGAAATCTAAGTTGATGCCAAGGGG